>VZRL01001653.1:938215-1132246 GCA_013397895.1 Origma solitaria | reverse complement strand
CCCGGCGGGACGGGGGCTGGGGCCCGGGGCCCGGAGCGGGGGCTGAGGGTGCTTCGCCCGCGGAACAGGAGGCCCCGGGGGGACCGTCTCGTCCTCAGCTCCCTGACGGGAGGCTGTGGCCAGGTGGGACTCGG
Organism: Origma solitaria; assembly: GCA_013397895.1. Classification (NCBI taxonomy): domain Eukaryota; kingdom Metazoa; phylum Chordata; class Aves; order Passeriformes; family Acanthizidae; genus Origma; species Origma solitaria. The sequence continues at coordinate 1,132,112 of VZRL01001653.1, read as the reverse complement.
CCTCCTCTCCCAGGCAGACAGCGGCAGGATGAGAGGACACGGCCTTGAGCTGCGCCGGGGGAGGTTTAGGCTGGACATTAAGAAGAATTTTTTCCACAGAAAGGGCGGTTGGAATGGGCCCAGGGAGGTGGTGGAGTCACTGTCCCTGGAGGTGTTCAAGGAAAGATTGGATGTGGCGCCCGGTGCCGTGCTCGGACTGACACGGTGCTGTTGGGTCACGGGTTGGACTCAGTGATCTCAGAGGTCTCTTCCAAACTTATTGATTCTGTGATTCTATTAAGTATTTCTGGTTTATGGAGTGTACCATGAGTTAAAGCATCTCCACCCATGGCTTTCCATCCTGGCTTCATGGCCACATTCAGTGCAGCGCTCCTGGCAAGCACAGAGGTGCCAGTGGCCAAGCATCACTCCTGAGCTAGGCTGTGATTTCCGTCTTTGTCAAATATTTTCCCTATTTTTGCCTGCAGACACTTCCCAGCAGTGCTTGGACTTCCTTCTGCACTGTGGTGACACCCAGGTATGGTAGAAACCCCTGTGACCGTGCCTGCCATAAATAGTCCCTAGCACCCTGCAGGTAAATCACCACCCTGTTTATAACCTTCTTATTTTTTTTTTAAATCAGCTCTATATGGCCTTGCAATATATGCTTGGATATAAAATCATATGTAATACATCATTGAATCCTTATATCCACGCTGAGTCAAACTGCAGACCGGAGCAGTGCCCCGTTACCTAGAGGAGAGGGGTGTGGGAATTTGCAGGGTGCTGCTGAGTTCCAGTTTCAAGAAGTGAATGGGTTCAGCCTTGCCTGAAGGCAGAGTGGTCTTCATCCTTCCTGCCTGAAGCTCCCTGTGGAGTCTCTGGGATAAACCAGGCAACCCCCAGGATGAGCCAGTCCGTTTGGGGGTAGGATGACTCCCCTCCACGTGTGCCTGTTTCTTGGCTTTTAAAAAAAAATTAAAAATGGAAAAAGACCCTGTGAATTTTATATCCCAATCCTCTGGACCTGGGAGCATCCCTTTTCATTTTGTACTGCCAGACAGTACAGAGCTCATTGCATGCTGCTTTCTCGACATCAGGGAAGATGCTCCTCTTTCTTCTCCTGATCCACCCTGGATTTACTCCAGAACTTCAGCAAAATCCTGATCCTTTTCTCCAGACACTGATGGGAGCTTGCTGTTATTTTAAATGGAAGAACAGCCCCGCTCCTGTCCTTCCACTGTTAATTAAAATGCTTTGATTTAAAGCTGATGCTCTATTCCTACAGCTCAGCTCTTCTATGATCCCACATCCAACACCTGCAAGCGAAAAACATAATCTAGGTGATCTCTGGACAGGACTGGGGCAACTTTTGTACAGCTGTCCGTTCAAAGGATAATTGCAGGCATAACTTACAGGGTAATAAGCAGAGATAACTTTTTATCTGCCAGCAATAAAACTAGTTCCAGTCACTTGTCTCACTGCGGTGGAACCAGGGGAAAACCCTCCCTCCTTCACTCTGTTTTCTGGAAGGAAGGAAGTAACCAAGACTGAGCACTGATGGTGTCAGTCAGTGTCACTGAGGATGGAGGTAACCAGAACCAGCCCATCCAAAACGAGCAAATTCTGCTAAAGCTCTTGAGCTGCATTAAACTGAGGGAGAGGTTTATCTCACAGGACACAGGCAAGCTTTTCGTGCAGCCTCCCAGAGCCCCTGCTCCCGAAACACCAACTGGGGACACACCGGGAGCGGCGTCCTGGCAGCTCATCCACCTGCACCAACATTTTGGGTTAAGTAGGCACAAGAATGGCAAAGAGAGGTCTAAATGCCCCAAATGAAAAATAAACCTTTGCTCCCCTCATGCCTGATGTCGCCATCTCAGCCAGGGTGTTCAGCATCTTCCAGGAACATGGGCTGCATCACAAAGTAACAATGGAATAAAGCCACTGAACCCAAACCAAATGCCTGGTTTTATGCCTCATAAATAAACTGCTTCGTAAATATGCCTCATAAATAAATAAGTACAGTAGCAGTGATTTCCATTGGTTTCATCAGCTGCAAAGCTTATACCAATGCAATATGCTGCCAAAAGCACTAGTCCTGTTCCCCCCTTATTCCAGCCCTTCTCCCCATCCCGGTTTTGGCTCAGCACTGGCAGTTTTTGGCTGGGGGAGTTGTCTTTTGGATGTGCTCATTCCTGGCTTGCAAGTGGGTGGTTACAAGCCATTCTGAATACCCAGCATCACCCTTTCATCTCACTCATTTATTTCTTCCTTAGCTCTCCTTATTAAGTTTCCCACTGAGGACATTTATTTTCCCTCTCTCCTCTGTTTTTCAGCCACTTCATTTATTGCCAATTAACTGACTTGTTTGAGCTGAGCAGGGTCAGCAGATAATGGAAATCTGGGTGTTTATGGGGGAAAAGACAGTGCAAATGCCAAGGAAATATGGCCAGGAGGCAGATGGAAAGCCAAGGTGTGAACATTTTAATTTACTGACTAGGGAAGGATACATAGGATGTTGTTGCTGTTGTCCAAATAATATAAATAGTAACACAACTGTTTTATAGTCATTTCTCTGTTAATTATATATATTTAATAGTAATATATACTATAGATTTATATATAATACGTATATCATATTAATCCATTATATATATACATAATATATTATACCATATATATGATACTACACATATATATAGTAATATGTGTATATTATTTCTATATCTTATGCATATTATACACATGTATTTTTCTATGTTATATAAATATGTATTTACAACTTTATCTACAATCTAAATATATATTTTTAAATCCAGGAATTTTTATTATGTGTGTATAATTCCAGGTGCATCTAGGCATCCAGCAAACATACATGGATCCCCAAGGATGTGTGTGTGTATAATATAAATATTTATTACATATAGATTTGTATATATTTAATCTATTTTCATTTATATTATGGATACATGTATTTACAAAGTCTGTAAAACCTATATAATATATATAGTTAAATATTTTAATTTTTCTTCTCATTTTTTCTTTTTTATTTTGGCCGAAAAAGGCAGTGAGTGACTGGGCAGCAGTAAAAGTCAGCCTCTGGGCCCCCTTGGGTGAGGCACACGGTGCACCTGAGCTCCGCCTGCTCCTGTTTGTCCAGGGAGTGCAGCAGCCGCCCGACACATTCCCGGTTGCTCCGGAGCTTTGTTTCCTGACCAACACCCATTTGCAGCATTTCCCAAACAAGTGGAGACTCATCAGCGAGCACAGTGGCTCCCACTCCCGCTTCCCCTTCCAACTGCCCCTGCGGGCTGGGGAGCAGCCGAGTTCAAACAATCCGTGCTCGGCCATCAGCCGGGAGGACGTAAAGCATTCATGAGTTTAATAGCATCAAACAGACCAAAGGTTTCAAAATGCATCATTAAAAAACATCCCTGCGGCACCGCTCTGTGACACCCCAGGGCTTTAACATGGGGTGCCTAAACCTGTGCCTGCATTCTTCTGAAATCCTTCCCAAGTGTTTAAAAAGGTGTAAACCCCCACATTTTTATTTTATTTTATTTTTATTTTATTTTGTTTTATTTCATTTCATTTTATTTTATTTTATGAAACAGGGTTCTCCCTGTTCCCATGCCCTGCTCCCATTGCCATTGTTCAACTCCACGTGGTTCAACGCTGGAATAAAATAAAACAAAATATAAAATGAAATTAAGTAAGTTAAAATAAGGTAATATTTTTACTTCTATGCCTCTCCCCGTCTCTGTTTCTCTCTCTCCTCTCTTTTCCATGTTTAAAGCATGGACACACAGCACACCTTTGGGGCAACAGCTGAAAGCCTCTGAATCAGAAATAAGCCTGGTTGCACCTAAAAATCTCCTGTTAAGAACCTCAGCAGAGACCATCTACAGGTTTCAGGTGCTCCCACTTGGAGCTGCAGCACTCTTGAATAGTAACTTACCAATAACAAGGAACACAACAGAGGCTGCAAGGGCAGGGTCTCCTGGTTTGGGGGAGAGTTCGGTGCTGCTGGGAATGGTTGGAGCTGCTCAGGCCTCACAAGGCGATGGGGCTTATTTCATCCACAGATAGGCTGGACAAAAGCTGTGGATTAATCCAGGGTCTTTCTACCTCCTACCTGCAGGAATTTCGCAGTGCCTGGCACCCGGTGGCACAGTGGCACACAAGGGCATGTGCGGCGCTCCCGGCACGAGGCTGGGAAAGGGCGTTGGGAACAACGCAGCCCTCTCTGCTCTGGAGGTGCTGGGGGGAAGACAGCCAGAGGGGAAGGCAGGGTTTCTATAGGTTCTGCCCTGCCAGCAGCTTCTCTGCATGCTGGAAGTCTTTCTACGGGTTTTTCATGGAAAACAAAACCCTCCCGACAAGCCCTTATGACAAACGACAGATGAGGCTTGTCCTTATCGCCACCCGGTTGTCACCCTTTCACATTTGCCCCTGGGCCTATTCCCACTGCTATAATTAACGGCAAATCAGGTGTCAGCTTGCTCTGTTGGACACAGCCATGGAAATTCTTGGCACGGTGCTCTTCCTTTCGGGGCTGGAAGCCAAGCACTGGAGACATGGGAGAAAAACAGCTCATTACGCCTGCAGCGGGGTGAGAGCTTTCCCCTTCCTCCCCTGCGTGCTCAGGACCTAGTTCAGACCCAGTGACCATGACTGGACATCTGTGTGCCCACCCAGCAATCCCAGGTGGGGAGATTCTTCCAGTACCACGCCAGGCTCATCCACCTGCTGGAGTCTGGACCCGTGGTCAGGCAGATTCCCTGCAGCCAGGAGCATGTTGGTGGGCCTGATGTGGGCCTGGAGGTCTGCAGGAGATGGGGCTCAGCCCCTGGGGGATGAGTATCCCTCGCTGCCCCTCTGAGACTGACTGGGCTTGCTGGCATCAAAACTTCCTAGCCCAGAGAATTAGGGACCAGCACTGCTGTGACTCCTCCCATGGATTTGGTGAAACATCTCAGGAGGAATTTGGTCCCTGCCTGGCAGCTGGAGGCAAGGAGAGAGAGATGGTTTCCAGGTCACTCCACTTGGCCAAGCGGAGCATGAAGAGGTGTTTGTCCAGCCAGTGATTGGGTCTCAAATGTTGCACATGCAGAAAGAAAGGACATGCACTGGGGCATGGTGAACGGGGCAATGAAAAACACCAAACAGGTGGGTTAAGAACAAACATAAAGGAGTTATTGTAATTTCTCTGGTTTCTCCACCAATAGACCATGGGGTTTTCCTAAGGAGTCATAGATCCTGAGGTCAGAAAGGAGCTCTGGAGCTGGGACCTCTGGAGGCCCTTATCCAACCCCGCTGTGTCAGATTGCTCAGGGCCAAGGTTTTCATCTCTCAAGACTGATATTCCAAAGCCTCACTGGGCTCCGTTGTTGGATCATCCTCATGGAAAGCACATTTTTTTCCTGATATCAAACTGAAATTTCTCCCACACTGTACCCATTGCCCCTTGTGTAACCTCTGAGAGAAGCCTGGCTCCAACTCCATCTCTGCTCTGGCATTTGCCCTTGCTGGGCTTGGTGAGGTTCCTGATGGGCCATTTGTAGGGCAGAAGTTGTCTAGTCTCCTCTCTGGAAAGCTCCTGTTCCCAATCATGTAGGAGGAATTTAAGATACTGACACATCTTAATGCAAAATCCCAGATTATGACAATAGGGAATGTCTTCAAGCAGTTAAGAGACACATGCCAGAACACACTGGTTTATGTTTTATGCAGCAAGATGCACAGAATTTTAGTTTTTTTGTTTTGAAGCTTAATAGTAAGTTTTAAAGCAAGGTTAATTAAGGTAACATTAGAATCTGAATGAGAGGGAAATATGTAATATTCTCACTGAATTGAACAGCAGCAGAGGCTTAAGGTGAAAGAGAGGGTTTATAGGATTTAACCACAAATTAGAACAGTAAATTTATCTATACTAAAAATATGCATCTCCTATCCCCACCCGTCACGAAAAATAATTTGGCTGCATACTTACTTAACAACTACCTCTCTATCTGTTTCTTCCACCTGCAATTCTGTATTAACCACGTGCTATCAAACATAAAAGAGGAAAAAACAAGAACAAAACAAAATCCGAGCTTCCTTCTAACTGCTACCGAGTTTATTAACACACACACATTAATCCCTGAGGCAAACAAGGAACAGAAATGCACAGGAAAGACCTACTGGCATCATTCAATGCTGTGTTTGTCCAGCAGCCCTTCCCTCCCGTGTGCTGGGACCATGCCCAGGCTTCTGCAGCAGCCCCAGCTTTACAAAACTCTCTTCCCACCAATGTCCCCTCCAGAGAGATGACTTTTTTTTTTCCTATTCACCACATTTCTGAATATTTTTGCTTGCACAGTTACCCAGCTGGTTGGTTTCTGAGGGAAAATGAGCCCTGTGCTCACAAGGCCATGTGAAGCCGCACACAGTTTGTCCCAGAGAGGGAATGGTGCTCTCCAGCCAGCTCCTAGTCCTGCAACGCTGCAAAACCAGAAGATCGACCCCAGTGTCTCCATGTGATCCTTTATCCCCCTTGAAATGCATAAAATAAATTCATTTCCATTTTATTTCTTGCAGTGGTTGTGCCCCTTACTGGCAGACCACCAGCCTCCTTCCCTGGCACAAGCAGGATTAAATACACCATTCCTGGAGTCAGGAACAAAATATTAACAAAATACCTTCTCAAGCATATAAAAACCTCTCAAGGCCACAAGATCTTTTCTGGGGCCCTGAGGTTCGACTGGCAGGAGTGCATCCCTTCATGGTGGTGCTGCCAAACTCAGTGAGGGTGGAGCAGCCCAAAGGGCCAGTGGTGAACTCCAGATTTTCACCCGTACCCCATCCTCAGTGCTGGCTCTGAGGGAGCCAGGCAGGAGCAAATGGGACTCACTCCTTTGCTGTGTATTATTGAGCTGCAGGCTGGGGTGACAGGCTTGGGAAGATCCAGTGGAAAGCCACGACCGAATCTGCTGCATCCCAAAACATCATGGGCACCGTGAGGCTTCCCGACAGCCGAATGCCTCTCCACAGCTGCTCCTCACAGACACAACACGTGGTGTGAATGCTGCCTTCCTGAGGTCACGCTGCAGCAGTTCCACAGGGCAGGAATGAGGCGTCCTCCTAGGATTTGGCAGGCTCTTGCTGGACCAAATTCAGGATGGACTCAAGCCTGGAGCCGTGGCTCCATGAGGTTCTCCTGCCCCTGGGAGAAATCTGCAATGAACCTGTGGTCCTGTTGGGCCCCCCATGTCCCTTGAGGTGCTCATATTTAAGGAGATTTAGGAGGAAGGCAGGAAATGCCAGCTGCTAACCCATTTCCAGCCATAGAGTTGTCAATGGCTTGTTGCCTTCATTTTGGTTTAATTTTAGGCCTGCTCATTTTGGGCACATTCTCTGAAAATACCATCTGTAATAGAAAGGAAATATCATTTATTTGTTGCTACAAATGGACATGTTTTTCACCTCTTCTATGTTCTAGCCAAGACATCCACTGCCAGGCAAGCTCCCTGGAGCCTCTTGGAAATGCTCTCAAGGACTTCTGTGGTAGGGCAGTGACTCCCCACAAAGCCTCATCTGCATTTTTACCCCTTCTCTGATGGAAATGGGTGGATTTCATGCTTTTAGTCCTTGCCCGCTCCACACTGGACTTCCCAGCCCCATCTCTGCTGAAAAAACCTGTTTCACAGATTCTCCTGTTTAGTAAATCCTTTAATTTAAGGCCATGTTTGCTTCCCTTCCTTAGTTAGAGAGAGACAAAAAGATTCCAGCTGGAACCCCTGCTGAAATATCTTCTTCGTGCCACTAAATAGTCATGGAGAAGCCAGATGAAACATCAGAAAACAATTTATTTCTAGTGTCCACATCACTGCACATCTGTGTCCCTGCCCAGTGAGGGGTGGGGCTGGAATTTTAAGGTCCCTTCCAATGCCAGCTGTTCTGGGATTCTATGATCTTGCCATCACATAGTCCCATTTTGGTGGCAAAGTCAGAACCTCAGATGCTTTTGGGTGACCTCACAGCTGTTCAGGCTTTGCTGGTGGCAGCAGAAATCCTCTCCGAGCACTATCAGCTGCCGTCCTTTCCGAACAAGCTTGGGGTGGAGGGGGTTGAAATTTGCCCCCAGTACTGTTCTATGAATGTTGGATGACAGATCTGTTAATTGTGAAACACATTTGATGTTTTATCCATTTTCAGAGACACACTTAATGAAGTACAACCTGGTGAGGTCCTGAAGGGTTCTGGAGGGCAGCTGTGGTCCATCCTGGTGGTCCAGTCTGTGGCAGCAGAGAAAACATCTGGAGAGGAGCAAGTGAGCAGCCTCATGCCCCAGAACAAGTTTCTTCTCCAAACCAGAGACATCCAGGAGGTCTCCAGCAAAAATAGGTGAAAGTGAGCCATGGCTGCACCTCAAAGCATCTTGAGAGGACATGGCAGCACCACCCCAGAGAAGGGATTTTCCATTTCTTGATCCAAAATAGTGACTCCAAGGCTTGTGAGTCCCCGCCGTGCTGCTGTGAACTGTCTGGGCAGCGAGGGAGGGGATGATGTCTGTGCCCTGTGTGTCAGGCAGCATCATGTCCTGGGAGGGTGTCAGCACTGCTGGGGGAGGCTCAGAGGGGAGTGGTGCAATACTTGTCCCATTAATCATTTGCCACACAGTGATGTCTCCTACAGCAGCAGGAGTGACTGATCCTGCTGCACATGTTTTGGGTTTGCTGCAGCACCCCAGAGTGAGCTGCTGCCTGACACAGTGCGTGAGTGAGAGGCACCAAAACCCACCCCGGCACAGAGGAGCCTTGGGCTACAGCTCGAGCCCTCCTCACTGGGAGAGGCTGCTCTCAGGCTGGCCTTGCTCATCCGGCTGCTGCAGCCCTCTGGCAGCTCAGAGAAAGCCATCCCCGCCTCCACTGCCCAAACTGAGGAGTGGCTGAGGATGTATTTGCAGGGGCAGCAAGCAGGGCTGAATCTCAAGGTCATGGCTAAGCTTCTTACCCAGCAGCGAAATTGTGCTTTGGGTGCAGCCATGAAGGGCGAAACACCTCAAACATAAAGCCAGACCCTTCTGTCCTGGATACATTTTGACAGAGGAGGGGTCCTAAAATTTTCAATCTTGATCAAGTTTCCACTGAGGTTGGCAAGCAATGAGCCCAGAAGATCCTTGCCAACAAAAAACCCCTTTGTCAAGGGAAGCACAATGATTCCTAAAGATCATAGCTCAGCACCTGAGAAACAGAGGTCAGGATAGGAAACCAGGTCTCTGAATGAGCAGATGAGGCCAGTGAGCAGCCTGAGCAAACAGCCTCATTGCAGGCAGCAGAGAGCCACAGCTACTGCAGGACAAGAGACCTGGGGTGCATCCTCTGCCTTGGGCTATGCTTATTACCAGGAGCATACAATGCCATGTGCTCTAAGAGCTATATTTTGCCTTGTCAACAACTCCTGAAAGCCAACAGAATTTCCCATTCTGCAACTGGGTCCTGATCAAATTCCACCAAAAATATTCAATGGTTGGACTCAATGACCTTAGAGATCTTTTCTAATCGGTGATTTTATGATTCTGTATGAAGGTGGGTGCTTCAAAGCCGGGCTTTCCACCTCACCTAAACCTTACCTGGCCTGTCCAAGAGCACTTTCCCCTTTTTTTTTGTCCTGGTTTTGTTAAGCTAGGGAGCAAAATACAAACAAGTTCAATCTTCAGCTACGTGTCTTTGCCGGAGAAATCCAGAAACAGCCAGAAATGTTTTACAAGCTTATCAAAGGCAATAAATGCTTTCTGCTTGAGTGAAGAGGCTTTCACAGGAGTTTGGCTGTACTGATGGAGAACTAGCTCCACAATACAGGCAGGGTCCCCCAGCTTTATCCATAGCTGTGGGAAATGACCTCACATGCTGCCAAGCTCAGGCTGTGCGGAGACAGCGACGGCACCGCTGCATCGCAGGGTGCGAGGAGCTGGCGGGAGCGGGCAGCTCTCGCTGAATACAAATGGCACCGAGAAGCCAAATCCTGCAGCTTTCAGTAGAAAAGTTTGTAAAACTATTTGTTAGGAAGGGCATGCCACGGGAGCGGCGGTGCTGCCAGTTGGAAGCCTCAAATGAGGAAAGCAGCAAGTTGATTTACTGTGGTGGCCAACGTGCTGGGCCACATTCCACTGTGTGGCGGTGAGGGGACGATGCTGCTGGCTCTGTCAGCCACACAGACTTGACCCAGTGCTGGGCCAGGCAGCAGCTGAAAATGCTCTATATGTACATTTAAATACAGCTATATGTATAATATGACCAAGCTAAACCAAGCTTCGGCATCTCTCGTCCGTGCTGCACCACACTGGGTTTTGAGACAGGGTTTGTCAATCTGCCCCTTCGAGAAGTTTGGGACCAAAAAGAAAGTTAAGGGAAAAAAAAAGGCATTTTCTCGTGCAAAGGGGAAATAGGCTGAAAAAATCAGGATCAGAAAGTCAAATGGCCATACAAGATGTTAAACTGGGAGGTGCTACCTCTCCAGGGCTTTTCCTTGGTGCTGTTCCTGCTGAGCCTGGAGCTCAAGGAGTGACCGACACCTCCAGGATGGGGCTGAAGCTTCTTGGGTCTCTCCTACCGTGTGTTGAGATAGCAGATTTCATCTGTCTGGGAAGCGGGGACACAAAGCCACAGAGCTGGTATGTGGTAACACGACAGCTTGTCAGGAAATAAGCACAGGACTTTTTTCCAGAGATGGAAGTTTGATGAGATCAGCTCACGAATTCATCTGAAGGCACAGAGCAACTTCTGCATTTTTTAGAGTCCTGGAAGATTAGAAGCTCCCATAAACTTTAATGAGATACTTCTGCAAAACCATTAGTAGAAGCTGTTGAAAAGCAAATTATAGCCATTTATGGGGACCCAAGAAATTCCAGCAGCTATTCACTCAACAAGAGCTGGCAAAGCAGCTTTCCTTTCAAATTTCATAGTCCCCTTTGTCAAGAACTTCCTCCTTTCTCTTGTCAGGTTTTAATTAAATTTTCCCAGAACGGACACATTTTTCCTCCCAAGCCACTTCTCCGTGGACCAGCCTGGAGCTGGATTCAGCCAGGCAGATCACACACTGCGCTCCAGGCACCACAATTCCCTGGGGAAAGCCACAGTCCTGGGAAAACCCAGGCCTCACCTGATGGATCTGAAAGGATGATGTAACAGGCGCCCTCCAGGAAGCCCAAATGATGGGCAATGGGATCTTTTAAAGCTAATTTGGAGAGACTCCTGATCTGATCAGGAGAGAGGTGGATATGGCTTTCGAGCACATCAAATGGCTTTTAATACCTTTAATGAAACCTGGGAAGAGGGTCAATTTCTTAGCTGCTCAACTGTCCTTTTAAAAAAGGCACAATACATCTCAGCCTTTCCCAGATAAGAGAGCAACTCCAGCAAGTCACCCTTCACCTTCAAGCTCTGTCTGCAGGGCTGAGTCATTACTGCAGCTAATTAGAGACTTCAAGCTGATTATGAGAATTGCACTAAGTGGAGTTACAAAATCCCTGGGCCTGATACTCCTTAATACAAAAACCACTTTACCCTGACCCAGCCTTAAAATACCCTGGGATGATGTAAAGTGCTCTTAAAGCAAATGGGATCTCCGTATGCATTCGGAGGGGCTGGCACACATCACAGACCACCAGCAGCCGAGCCTGACGGGGCTCTCAAAGGCCCCATCTGCCCCCAGGTGAAATGAAAGTGTCTTACTGGTCAAAGAGAGTCAGGTCTTTCACCACAAATAAAAATAAAACCAAATATATTCAGGCAACTACCTGAAGAGCTGACTGATATCAATCCAATAAAAGCAGAATAAAAATGTTGCTGAGTCCATTTGCAGGTGCCTCCAGGGGTGTCTTAATCTTAACAAGCAGTAAAGCTCCCCTCAGGGTTGACTCTGATGAACTTCCATCACTGAACACTCCCTAAACTTTAGGCGTATTTTGAATTGAAAAGAAGAGCTCAACTCTTCCATATTAGTGATACTGAGAAAGGAAAGGATCTTCTTGTGTCGTTTTCAAGTAACTCAAAGCAATAGATTGTCCACAATTTTTGAACCCAAAGTGCCAGGGGTGTCCTCGTGGCCTGGAAGTGACCATTTGGGTACATGGTGGCCCTAACAGGGAAGAGCCACAGCAGAGAGGATCCTCCCAGCCCCAGCAGCCAGGAGCTGCTCCATCCTCGCTCCTTGGGATCTCCCAGGAGCTGCCAGCAGTGTGTCTTGGGCAGAGGACCGCGCACATGTGGCCGTGGTCTTTGCAGGGAGAGGAAGTTGCAAGGGAAGCCTTATCTCCAGGCTAAACACAGCTCCAAAAATATCACAGCAGTCATGAGACCCGAGCCCCCGGTCACCCGCAGTGAGGTTACTGCCGTGGTGACATTTGGGTTACAGCATCGTCTATCACGGCTTTGAGTCAGCAAATAAGCGCAGCCAATGGTTTACATTTCCCTGCCAGTGAAATAATGCAGGAAAAGCGTTTTGTTGGCAAGTGTGCACCATCCAACCCTGGGCTCCCTGAGCCTGTGGGGCAGGGATGGAGGGAGGGTGGGAGCTGTGGTCTCTGAACACGTGGGAACGATGCCTCTACTCACCCCAGGCACCTCAGGGTCCTGGGCACCAGCACTGGGGTGGCACAGGAGCCTGCACAGAGCAGAGCCAAAACTCTGCATTCCCTCCCACTCACTTCCCAGGGCAGAGCAGCCCTGTCCTGTGCATTGCTGCTCAGAAGTAACCTGTGATAGGGAAAGGAACGTGAAAATCCAGCTGAACCAGTACGCCCAGCTGGCAGCGGTGGCGACCTCGACCCTGGCTGGTGGAAACTGGGACTCCATCTCCTTCAGCCCAACTGTCCTGCCCTTCCCAGCACCAGCACTTTGGGCAAAGGGAAACCTCTGTGGTCACCTTTGCTTGATGGCAGATTAGAGATCTTAGGAAGGACTTTTCTCCTGCATTGGGAGGGTTTGCTGGGGAGCAGGTGTGAGCTGTGGGATAACACAGTGGTGGCCCCACACCCAGTGGGTTAGCGGAGGGTTGGGATCAGCACAGCTCCCTCCATTGGCAAAACAAGGCTTGTCTTGCTGCCAGGGCTTTCAGAGGAAAAATTATGGTTAAGTGGGATGAAGAGCTGAGAAACAACCTGTTTCTGCATGGGGGAAAGAGATGTTTGTATATAAATAAATGCATTTATATATGTATATGAGCATTTTCCAATTTCAATAAAAATGCGTGTTTACAGGTGTAGATGCACTGTTTAAAAGTTTTTCTCTTCTTTCTCATGGGGAATAGAGATACATTACATTCTTGTGCTTTTCTAATCTCTTTGTTTTGGTACTGGATGCTGTAGGGCTGCAGCCAATCCTCTTGGGGGGTGGAAAACTGTCGACCAATAATTGTTAGACTATTAATGCATATAAAAAGAAAGTATTGTAAATAAATCTTGCTTTTTCGCCGTCTTGCGTGCTGACTGCCTGACTCGCCTACGAGCTTCTGCAAATCTCCACAAATCTCAGCAAAATCGCAGCAACATACAGGGATTAGCAATCTCATAGTAAAACAAATAAAAAGATGTAAAGATTTCTTCATATTCTGAAACCTGCCTGTTGCCCTCACCTGCCCAACTATCTGATCCAGAAGAAATGCTGTTCAAGGAGAGACAGGCAGAGTAGGCCAAAGGACAGGCACAGCTGGATCTTGGAACACTTTTGGGTCATCTCCCGATCACAGCCAATACGAAAAAAAGCACATTGACAGACCTTCCTGCCGCCACTTTGGTGGCCTGTGGTTTCCTACTTTCTCTCATTCATCCCTCACTTCTCTTCCTAGGACTTCTACCTGCAGATACTTCCCACTCTAAACCTAACTTTTCCCTAACCACTGTCTTCTGCCATGATGTTTTCCCCCCTCGTCCCTTCTGTTTCCCGCAGGTAGCTCCATACTTTTCAGCTTCTTCCCTCTCTGTTTCCTCTGGACCAGCTAGAAGGACAGGAGTCCTGAACTCCTTCCTTGTCCCAGATGCAAGAGGATCATTTTGGACCGTGAGCAGCTCAGGGAGCCCTTCCAGGTGAGCTGTACCTTTGCTAGGAAGGCTGTCCCTAGCAAGCTGGACCTCAGCTCAGCTGTCTGCCCCTCTGCTTTATGGAGAGCAGTGTGTCTAAATTGAAATCCATCTTTTTCCCGTAAGTGAGGTGCTCAGAGCCTGATCTGGGGTTTCTCCTAAAACAAGGACCCAGCTGCTTATTTCTGATCCAGCTCCTGTGAAGCTCAGGAGGGCTTAGATGGAGACTCCACACCAAACCAAACTCAGAGACATCCAGCAATGTGCGAGCCAGCAAACAGAGAACACGGAAACAGAATTTAAAGTATCAGGGCTGTATCTTCCACTGTTGTAAATCCTGCAGTTCTGCTGTGATTACGTCAGCAGCACAGGGTGTGGATCACTCATGACCTCAGCACAGCCCTTCAAGGCACCCCAGTCCCCAGCTTGGCTGGCGACCTTCCTCCAAGGCAGCTAGGATGTGGCTGGGGGCTAAGGAGGGAAGGTGTTTGCAACCTGCTCTTTGCCACTTGGCCCCCAGTACCAAAAAAGCCATCTCAAATACATGCCCTCAGGTGGACAGGATGGTTGCGGAGCTGTGTCTAACAAAAGCATGGAGAAAAGGAGCTGCAGAAGTATTCTACAGCTTCATATTTCCCAGGGTGAGGAGATACGAGCTGCCAGTGTCTTTGCCAAGAAAATATCTTTGCAGGAGGAACTGCTTCATCAGCCCAGTCTGGACCCAAAATCCCAGGAGGAAAAAGGACAAAACCTCTCCCCTGGACCCCGTATATGCTGGTTTTACACCAGCATATACTAACTCACACTGCATAGGTGGCCAGGGATATTCCCAAAAGATCACCTCTGTAGTTATATTGTACCGCAGCCGCAACAGTTTTGGCCAAGCTGAGCCACCCTGTCCCAAACCATTCCCAGCACCTCTTCTAGCTCCGTGATGGGAAAAGGAGTGTCTGAGTAGAGTTGGCATCTTGCATAGAGAAGAGATCCCTGGTGCCTTTGGTGGTGGCACCTAAAGAGAAAGGCAGACCCGATCGGGACTGCCACAGAGAGAAATGTGATTTGAAAATAGTCATCTGCAAGTGTCAAGGTGGAGCAGAAGCAGAGTGAGAAAAGAGGCATTTTTCTCTCTGGCTCAATGGTACCTTTGCATTTGCCCCCAGAAGTGCACCAGCACTCAGCTGAGCCACCATGGAGGAGCCAGCACAGAGGAAAACCAAGCAAATCTCTCTCCCAATAAACCCTGCACGTAGCAGAGCTGCCACTGTGAATGCACATAAATAATAGTAAACCAGCATGGGAAAAATATCTGTGGTTGCCAGGCAAACGAATGTTCCACCATAAACAGCAAATATAAATTAGCTCAGGGTGCACACACAGGAACATAGCCTCTGTGGGGGCATGGGATGCTTCAGAGCTAAACACCAGAAAAGGCAGCAATGCTTGTTAAAAACAGGGCTGGGGAGGAGGGCTGCTGGCTGGGGAGGAGTTTGGCAGTGCCTGGCTCCCGTTAAGTCTTTCCCACATGTGTTTTGGGTGGAGCTGTAGCTAGCTGGGCTCCTCTGTACCTTTCTTCAAGCACGTAGAAAGTAATGGTTTGTAATCCCTCATGCACAGCTTTTCAAGTCTTCCAGGTCAGTCCAGCCACTCCCATTTTGCTCTCCCGGAGCAGGCTCTGGCTGTGTCCCCTGCGGTGTTCTGAGGCCAGGCTGGTCCCATGAGGAGAGGGTTAAAAGGCACCAGAAATAGCAGGGGCTGTTGAAAAGGCGGCTCTGCGCCGGGAAGGCTGCAGGAGGACCTAGGGAAGGGAGGGAAAGCTGCATTACAATCCTGGAATTGATGGCCCCTCCTGCTGAGTGTGCCTTTCATCGCTGGCTGCTGCGAGGGGAGGCAGGGAAGGGTTACTGAGCCATCCCAAAATCCCACCAGCTCCTGTGGTGTTGGTCTTGTACCGCTTTCAGGTGGGGAGGAGAAGACAATTCTGCTTTTTTTCCCCCTTAAAAATACATCCTTGTCAGACTCAGCAGTGTGCTAGGACTTCAGTGGAATATTTTCAGTGGCTGTGAGTTGTCCTGTGGTTAAATAATAAACACAGCAGTAAAACGCCAGTACATTTTCCTAGTGCAGGAGACAGAGCATCTATTGTCATCAGTCCTTAAGAAGTGCTATTCTTATTTGCGGTCCCTGACCTCCTTTTTTACTCAATTTTCTGTTCCCCAAACACTTTATTGGGAGCAGATGCCAAACACGTGTCATTATTTTTTACCATGTATTGCACTTCTGATATTCAGCAGTTGCTGTCAATGAAATGAGAAGTGGAAATTAGATAGCCAGTGCTATTCAGTTAAAGAGATTTCATTTCCTGATCCTCTGGAGAAGGGTACAAGCAGGCAACTTTACTCACACAAGCAACACTTGGACTGAACCTGTAAAAGTAGATCCTTCATTATTAATTCTGCCCTTAAGTGTTACATGGCAAAATGCAAGGAAAAAAATTGAACATCAAGAGGAATTCAAGTTTTAAAATACTGTGATGATTAAAACTCTACATTGGCTCCCTGAATTGTACAATCATAGAATATCCTGTGTTGGAAGGAGCCCACAAGGATCGTAGAGTCCAATGCTTCCTTCCAATAATTCTACCAGGAATTTTTCCTGTTAAATACAATATTTCTTTTCAAGACTGACTTGTAAATGTGGACTATAATGACACCCACTGTGAGATTCACCGTTTCCATGGGAAATTACAGGGCTAAGCATGCCTGGACTTAGAAGTACCCTCAGAAAACTGCAAGGGACACTACCTAAAATCTGTTCCACGTGGGCACACCTCCAGCTGGTGTTAAAGAACTGTGTGCTGCTACCAAGGGGCAGCAATTCCTGACGAGGTAAATAAACCCGTCTGTAGTGTCCTGGGTCCCAGCTCAATGACAGCACACGTGTTTGACTATGCAGAGACAGAATTTGGCCTTTCATTACCGTCACATGAAAAATGACTTTAGTATGATAAATGTGTTGATGGCAAATCCAGACAAGGGGTGACTTGTGTTTAATTTTCCCAGTATAACTCAGCAAACTTCCATCCACGAGGCTCCACATGACTTTTTTCATTAAGCTGTACAGCATGTACCAAGCCCCCCGTCTTAGAGGTGACATTTCAAACCCCCCATGGCGGAGGGACAGTTGTCAGGGCTGTGATTAAAATAGATCCTTGTTTGTTGGCGTGACTTTCACTCAGCTCCCAGGAGATGTGGCAGTGAGCCCTGCCACCTCTCCAAAATGAGATACGGCCCAGATGGAGGCATGTATAACACCCTGCCGGACGCTCTCTGCCAGCCTGCCCTTGTTTGCACCCGTGCTGTTTGGGCTGGAGATCACCCGAGACCACCTTTCCACATTTTCATCCCACAGGCTGCAGGCAGGAGCCCCCAAAGCCTTGGCACAGCCCTTCCGCCTGCGGGGACAAACCTAAAAACCTCCTACCACCCAAGGCCAAGAGCAGTGGTTTTGTGGGAGAGCCAAGAGCAATAACTCGAGGTCCTAAGGGTGCATTTGCTTGTGTTTACACAATTCAGTGCCTTTCGGGGGACTGCAAGGAAAGGGCTGATGTCCTGTAGCATGTCCATTGCTTGGCACAGCCCTGGTGGTGAGCTCAGCTATAAATAGAGCTGAGCCTCGGAGGCTGAGCCCACTTAAGCAGCTCTAATGCAACACCTGCTAATCGCTGGCCCCGGGGCGAGACAGGCATGCGGAGCTGCCCTGCCAGGGTGGGCTCCCAGAGCTAGCGCTGGAAGAAAAACCATCTTCAAACATCGCTTTTACAAATGGAGTGAAAGGGATGAGGGGGAGCAGCTGTGGCATTTGTCACGTTAGACACAGATTTTGAAGATGCTCACATGCTGGCAGAGGCAAGGCGGAGAACACAGGAGTTTTGCAGGGGAAAATGAGACAATAAAATCATTTAATAACTCTCGCTATCTTCTTGAAAAAGCTCTATAAGAAACTCCAGCTATTTGCTGAATTAGAGCTGGAAAAACAATGTAAATTCCCTAAAAGCAGGAACCCAGGATGTGTCCCACACTGTGGAGTGGATTGTTCCTGGGCTGTAAACTTAAAAGACAGACTTCATTGCCACTCTTTTCCATAGATGCCTTTTCACCAAATCTCACTCTGACTTCAGTAGTCTCCTGACAGGGATGTGACATTGTCCAGACCTCATCAGTCTGCAGTTGTTCAAGCGTCTCAAATACCTTCTTTTTTATCTCGTCATGTATCCCCGTTGGGTCAACAGCTTCCTTGGAGGAGAAGCTGTAAAAATACCGTCTCCTTTCTAACATTATGTCTTCCACCTGTCACCCACTCCTTCTCTAAACCCTCACAAGTCAGGACCAGTATTTTTGGACCAGTATATACGAGGTGGCAGCAGACAAGACCCGTGACTCCACTGCACATCTCCTCTGAAGGTGAGAGCTGACGACGGCTGGGAAAATGCCAGTGCTGGAAACCAAGGCTGGCTCGGCTCCAGCTGATCTGCCTTTCCCAGATGGCCATGGAGGATCACGTCTGCCCATCACCTGGCGGCCCTGCAGAGTGCAAGACCGGGTGAAATAAACACAAATCAGCTTAAATATTGCTTTAGAAGTGTATTAGGTGGTTAGGAAGAGCAGATTTTCTGCTTTTTTCAACCAGGGAAATCCCTGGTTTGCTTTCGAGAGCAGCTCATTATCAAGTGGGACAACTGCAGAGAAAGCAAAACTCACTTTTATTAGTGCTTTTTCTGGCAACAGTGCTCCCAGGTTGACAGAGTTTCTCTTATCAAAGGGACTTTGAGAAGTTTAAGATTTTGTCCTCAGTGCCACCGGGGCAGTGTGTGTACAGCTTGTGCCTGAGGGCTGGAAAACTCCCATTGGATTAAATATTAACATTTATTGCGGTGCCTCCACTTTGTTCTAGATCCAATGCAAGCTCTTTCTTCCAGGAATGTGGTGGTTATGGTGAGCTGAGCAACGTGGGAGCTCAGTTATTATGCACCGTAGAGATCGTGATAAAGGTTTTGGTGGAATTGAATCTGTCCTACCATTTCGGGGAGGGTGAATAGCTACATGAATACCATAACAACATCTAGTCTACCCTTCCAGTTCTGATTCAGCCTTGAGATTGATTTGTACGCTTTTTGTAATTACAGTTCTTTTCTGTCTGCTCTGTGACTGCTTGGGAAGAGTTGTTGTGTGTCTTTGAATGAAGCTCCCCAGGGAGAGAGATCCAAACCATTCCTTTTTCCTGGGCTGGTGTGAGCTCCCTCACAACTCTTACAGAGTGCTTCATTGGAGCATCGCTTCCAGTTTCATGTACGGCAAATCAAATCTGGGCTCACCTGTGAAACAGTCTCTTCTTAAATGAGGCAAATTTGGAGCCAAGTCATAAAAAACAGGAGAAAAACACATAAAAAGGAAGGGCTGGTAAATACTGGATGCAATCATAGTTAAGGCCTTTCTATCTTACGATCTTCTTCGCATTCCTCTGCTCTGATGAAAATTGATGACCACTTCAGGAGCTCCAATGTGGTGGCAATTACACAGCTACAAAGAGAGTAAGTTAAAATAGTGACTGAGGGAGAACAAACAGAGCACGATGGTGCAAATTCACCTCCCAATTCCATCATATCTTCCATGGAACAACAAGGCAGACATGGGGACAGTGTGAATTAATAATTTGGTTTTTCCTTCCCCCGCCTCATGCAAATGCAATAAATCTGAAAAACCTGTGCTGGTGTACAAAATTTAACACAAATGTGTTCACCCCAGGGAGTCTGGAAGGGAAACAGTAGTTTGGCCGAACAATTTGTCTTTATAATATCGATTCTATCAAAGCGGTATAAATGGAAGAGAAGCCTCTAAGTCTGAGTACCGAAGTGCAGCCTCCATTTGATATAATGAGCCATGCTTTCTGGAACTGTGGTACCCTGGGAGCTGCTTCCTCCCCAGTTTTTCTTCATGGGCTCAGATGAACCTGACTAAAGGATGGCAGCCCGAAAAGTATCGCAACCTTTTGCTTTTGTGTACCCAGTGCACCACAGCAGGATATGAGTCAGGAGAAAAGGTGAGGCGCGTCCTGATTATTCCACGTTAGGTGTTCAGGAGCATGATCTGCCTTAGAAAAGCAAGCGTAGAATATCACATGGGAACAGCATGGACAGCCTGATGCTATTTTCTCCAACTCGGCCTCCTGCCTCTTCCTGAGCTGTCTTTTTGCTGCAGGTGGGGGTTTGGCTGGGTTTCCAGGCAGGCCACGGCCCCGGGGTTGCTGCAGGACACACCAGGCATTCCCATCTCGGAGAAGGAGCCAGCTGGCGGCCGCTCACCTGCAGCACCTCGGCACACCTGGGTGGAACTGGCCATTAGATACGGCCGGCTGGCTGCTGAAGCTGTGTCCAAAAATGGAAGAAATGCCCCTCCAGACTCTCACCTCGAGCTGTGCTGGACCCCTGCAAGGTCAAAAGGAGGATCCTGCTGCAGAAAGGCTGAGTGGGGATAAGGACAAGAGCCTTCTCCAGCACAGGGGGCCCCCAGGGACCCCATGCGCTCCTTACTGAGCCAAAAGAGCTGGCTCAGTGGGGATGAGAAGAACACCCTCTTTCACGGAATTTTGGGAAAGTTTCATAAGCCCTGCCCCAAAACTGTGCCCAGGATCATTTCCAAGCATAGGCTCTGCTGCTGTCACTGCCTTGGTCTTCCTTTTTAACCTGCACGACTTCCTCCTAAGCCTCCCTTGCAACCTCCGTTGCTGGCGTTTGCCCAGACTTCTCCATGGGAGTGTCGATTGGAGCTGTCTGAGCAGCACCTTTCCCTCTCTCTCTGCTCCCATGCTGTGACTCCAGTGAGGCAAGACACCACAGCCACCTCCCTGGCCACGCTGGCTGCCACCTGCGCTCCGCTTCTTTCCCGGTTAATCTCGTTTGCCTTGCCAATGCCAAGGCAAACACAGCGCAGGCACCGCGCGGCACGGACACTTGCCCTGCCACGTGCTCCCGCGGCTGTGGCCTTGTGGCCTTTGCTGGGGCTTGGTGGCCACCAGCTCGCCTCAGGGACGTGCTGGGTGTGACACTGCCACCGCTGCTCTCGCGCCTGCCCAAGCGATGGGCCGGGTCATGAGAGGCACATCATCCGCCTGACATCTCCGCATTCTGACCTCTTGTCTGTCCTGCTTCCACCTCCCACCAGCACCTTCTGTCCTGTCTCATCGTCTGCTTTCTCCTTACCACAGGGCTAACTCATCCTCCTCCTCCATTCCCCTAAATTCTTTCTGTTTCTGCCCATATTCCCCTTCCCCCAGGTTCGGTTTTGGCTGGGATTGTCCCTCAGCCCAGCCGGGCTCTCTTCCTGCTCCTCTCATTTCCACTTAATCAGCTCCTCCTAAGTTGAAGTGACATCCTTGTCCTCCCGGCCAGGTTGTCTTTCTAAGTGTCACACTTTTTTGTGCCATCTCTCTTTAGGGTTCACACAGTGGTTTTGTGAGCTTCAGTCACTGGTTTCTTTGACTCATCTATTTGTTTTCTCCCATCTCTTGAAATCCGTACTGTTAATTGCTGTTTCTGACTACCTTCCTTCAACTTTGCGTTCAAAAAGTTTGTTAACCATTGCTAGAGCCAAAAATGTACCTTCTATAGAGGTAAAACCAAGGGAATTAATAAGCTCACACACACAAGATTATTGTCAACACATTCTAAAATGGGGAAAAGAAGAACAGACTTTTTATCTGGAGTAAATGGAAGATGATGGATGCCAAAAGACATAATGCAAAAAGAAAAGGAAGGGTGCTACAACCAAAAATGAGGGATGTCATCACAGGTGTGTTGTTTGGACAGTACAGTGTTACCTACTGGAGAGGCAAAAAGTATCTCATGAATTAACCAGGGGAAGATAAAAACTTGTCATGATGAAAAATACCAGGTGCTATCAACAGCATATAATGGACTGAAAAATACATGTGAAAAGCAGCATTGATTTTGTGCCTGACCCCACTTTTATCAAAGTCTATAACCAAACCCAGCCAAAATAAATAGCAAAAGGGGAAGCTTTGATCAGGTTGCATTGCTGTGGTTTTGATTTTCAGTTTGAAGTTACTCAAACTGCGTTTCTTGACTTTTTTCAGTCTGACATTCTTAAAAAATATATATCCAGGAATTCCTTTGTGCCGTGACACCCCAATGTTTGCCTTGCCAGTGAAATTAAAAAAAAAAAAGCCAAGATAAACATTAGGTAATCATTTATTACTTTACCGCTCTTTTTTTGTTTAGTTATTTGCCTGAGGATATACGTAATTTAGCTTTTGTACTCACTTCCCTGACCTTTCCCTCCTGCGTCCCAGCAGTGCTGCCAGAATCCCGGGCAGAGGAGCACCATGTAGGAGCCACGTGAGTCAGGCGACAGATTATTTGCTCAGGTATCACTCCCTTTGCCAAGAGACATTTTACCCCTGGGTAGGTGTGGGCTTCACCACCTGCTCAGGAATCAGCTGGCTCATGGCATGAAGGAAGTGTTTGCAGCAGGAGCTGGGAACGTGGCAGCCCTTCTCTCACGGATGAAGTGCTTGGGGATTTTATGACTGGTACTTTTCGTAGTAAGGCAAACTCTGCTGGCAATATTTCTGACAATTTTTTTTCCCCTGTAGAGTTCAAGCAGACTTTCCGTGATAATATGTGTTGATGAAGGTGCCAAGGAAGCATGTCACTGGGGTGCCTCAAGAGGGACAAGTGCCAGATCCCAGAGGTTTGGCAGTGCCATTGGTAGCTTGTGGCCTGGGGTTTGCAAGAGGAGCTGCAGTAACCCCTCGGCTGTGGGGCACCTCCCCAGAGCTGATGCAGGACAGCACTTAACTCATGCACACCCTTCAGCTCCCTGTGCTCCCTGTCAGCAATTTCCATGCCAAGAGCCAAGATAAGCCCACTTATCCTGTGGCCAAGGTCAGTACCCAGGTCACAGGACCAGGGTGAAAGACCATGGACTTTGAGCAGAGGTTACTCTGAGCCCTGTCTCAATGCAGGCAGCTTGTAGGTTTGGAGAGACCCTCCAGGAGGCATTTCTTTTTGTCTGTTTGACAGACTTTCCTTCTGTTAACTTTAGTCTGGAAGGGAAAATAACCAGTGCTGAAGAGCACCCCCATCAGCCAAACTCTGTTATATTTTAGCATAACAGCCTCATTCAATTAATAGCAGGAAGGGTGGCAGGCCTGATAGCCAAGAGTAAATGTAGAAACCCTGAGACACCTTCTTTCCCCCTGCCCCCAATCACCAAAAAATAAACTAAATCTCTGAGGTTTTATTCCATCATCTGTGCACCAAAACAAAGCATGTAATTTCCATGCTTGGGTGAAAAGTAAAAGAAAGGAAAAAGTTGGTTTCACATCATGGTGGTGCTTTTGGTTTTGTCTACCAAATAGCTCAAAGCTTCACGAAGGGCTCTTGCTTCTGCTCTCCTCTCTGCCCGAGAGGATGTGAGCTGCTCAGGAAAAGGCACAAATTCTGCATATTTTGGGACACAAAGGGAACTCTCCCTCATCTCACCTTCTATAAATAACCATACAGCAGCAAGAACTGGTACCCTCAAGACCCATTGGTTGTCATCTCCATGAGAAGTCAATTAGCCTTAATTAGCCCTAATTAGCCCTTTTGCTCTCTGGATGAAGAGACCAGGAATGGTCATTTTGATATAGGACTTTCTGTATCAAAATGATCACTTTTGGGGAAGTTACTGTTTGGCCAAGAAGCATCATTTCTCTAGATCACTTCTCTGCCTCTGTCTGGCAGGCACACCAAGAACAGCAGAGCAGTGGGACCACAGAAGGACAAGGAAAATGGAACTTCTGCTTTCCTCTACCCCTGCATTGCACCAACGTCAGCTAGTGGTCCTAGGGAGACTGGGAAAGATTGGTTCTTTTTCTCCCCAAATGGAAGGGGAGTACTGCTTCTAGCATAAGCCAAAACCAGATATTCTCTACTAAAAAAAAATTTAAAAGAGGAAAAATAAAAAAAGGTCAGAACTTCATGCTCAGCACTGCAGAATTGTGTCTTCTCTTCCCTCCGAGTCCTCCCCAAGGCCATGTGGCTGCCCTGTGGGGACACCTCGTGGCTCAAGTGGCACTTTTGGTTTGCCTTCAGGAATCACCTCTTCATCGCACTATGATCTGTGCAAAGTGTTTTATCTGCCAGTGTGACAGCTGGAAGGAGAGACATGAAGTCAAATTTGGAGGAAGGAACTACAGGGGACAAGTCTAGACCCACTCTTCTAACAATTTTTTTAGCACTTAGTGAAATTCTAAGTGGCTCAGATGCCCTTAACCAGCAGTGCTTGGCTACTGTCTTCTCCTGCTGGCCAGGGCAGGTGAGTCTATGAACACCAACCCAGCCTCACACAGAGCAGGGATGGAGGCAGTGGGGAGGTGCTGCCAGGGATTCACTCACGGGGGTTTGGTTTGTGGCAGCTGAGATCAAACACTTCACCAGATTTCACTGTTACCAGCCTGGGCACTAACAAGAAACTTAATTTACCCCGTGTCTGGTTTCACAGAGATGCAGCCAGACAGGAGTATAGCACACAATGAGTTTGTATTAATTATTTCTCTGTTTGTGCAACTTGCAGATGAATGGCCTGGCACTTGCCAAGAAAAACCAACCTCATCTCCTGTGGCTTTGCAGAGAGAAACGGGAATGGCTTCTCCCTGCTCCAGGTATTTCCATTCAGCAGAATCAACAAGCCCTAGACCCATAGAGGTGGCCTCTGGCTCATTTCCTTAATCTCTCCTCAGGAAGGCAGAGCTCCTGGTTCTCAGGACTGGCAGATGTTTATCGTGCTCTGCTCTGCACCAGACCACACCAAAGAGAAGTTACCAAACAGTGTTTGGGTTTCTTGTGATGGTATTTCATAATGAGGAAGATTCATCTTTTTGTCTTGAAAGCCCACAAAAGTGGCACAGCCATCCTCACCCGGATTGAGCTTCTCCAGTTAAAGAAGTTAATGGTTCAGGATTGCTTGACCTGTGGTTTGCTTGCTGATGAAGAGATGGCTGAGCTCTGCTGCTCCGCTTGCCTCTCAGGCCAGTGTCACCTGGTGCACAGCCATCCCACCTGGCCATCCCACCTGCTTCAAAGCACTTGCAAGGAAACTCTGACCATGCCCAGACAGCATCTTCCAGGCAGGGCTTTCAACTCCTTTTGCAAATGTCATCTACAAGAAGCTGAGGGCCAAAGACAGGTCATCTTGGTCCTGTGGGCCAGGATGCCTTCTGCAGAGCCAACAGCAGAACTTGCTTCCTGAATTCATTACTTGATTTCAACTGTTATTTCTGCTGGGGAATGGAAGAGAGGGGCACCAGCAGGGGTAGCGCCAAGTGCATCTCCTGACAAGGTTATTCTCCTTGTTATGGACAAGCCACCCTTCATGTAGACTCTCAGTGGCATGGAGACACGTGTCCACACTGGTGGGAATGTGGGTATTTCACCAGACAGTTCTCTCTCTTGTCCAGGAGTTTCCTGGGCCCCTAGGCCCCTTGCAGAATAGGATTTGTTTGCTTTCTTATGGACAGGTGTGTATTCTCCAGGCTCACAGGTTGAGGGGAAAACTTTTCCCAGGGTGACTTCCTCTCTACTAGCCCCATCTGGAGGCTCCAAGAAAACTTGCATTGTAAAATTATTTTCATTTGTATTTATTTATTTAACTATTTATTTAAGATTTAAGGTGGTCTTGGCATTGATGATTATGGTTAGCAGACTTGAAAAAAGAAAGCATCTGTGAAATTAGGGTTTTGGTAATAAATTAATTAAAGATTCTGTAAAACCAAAACAATGGGCTTATGTCTGGCTATGCTGAAGACTGCATCTCTGTTCATTTCTCTATTTACCTGCAGTTACAGTGTTTTATTTTAAGCAGCTGACTGCTCAGCCTCTGTTCTAATTCAGTAGCATTTATCATGCTGCTATGCAAAGCTGCCACCTAAAGAGCTGTTGAAATTTAAATTTTTTTCTTAAGTGGTATTTGAACTTAAAATATCTACTCTTTAATCTGCAAATAGTTACATTTATGCAACTTGCTCTTTTATTACTACTGAGGTGTAGCCATCCTCGAGGATTTGCTATTTGGAATTCAAAATGCTTTTATAAATGTAAAAAAGACCCCAAACTACAGGGAAGGGTGGGGGGGGCAAAGGAAGAAGGAGAAAAAAATTCTAATAAGCTCATCAAGGACATCTTTGCTCTGTTTAGTAAATCTGGTGTTCTGAAAGTACTTGCCAGAGAAGTTCTCCTGCCTTCCCTTGAGGAAAGTGAGATTCAAACCTATTGATTTGATAACTCCACCCAGGGGTGACGCTTTGTGGTGAGCATCAATATAATGTTAATTCAGACTCATCTGTTAGATCTGGAGTTTCCAACTTCACTGGAGTTACTGTAAGAAATAACAAGAATAGCTGTACTGAGAGAAGAATGATGATGCAAGACAAACTTGGAATCAGTTTTTTGTTCATATGGGGAAAAGCTTTATTTTTTCTCCCTCTCAAAAGAATTCTTGCTGGGAATGGAAAGCTGTCAAGAAAGCACAAAGAGATCAGATTAGCAGCCTGCCTTGTGCAGCTTTCAGGAGCACGAAAGGAGAATTTTGGTTGCAGGGATTTGGCACTCCATGACAAGGCATGCCAGTCAGGCTGAACACTTTCCAGCCTTCCCTGGAAGCCTTTCTGGTGACACAGACGCAGTCAGGAGCCCTAATCTTCTCAGCTGCACCATCTAGAAACCTTCCAGAAGTGGATATGACAATTCCAGCCCTAATTTCCCCCAGGATTTGCTTCTCAAAGAATGCTTGTATGTACTCACTTAGGAGTTGCTGCTTTAAGTCCTACCTTTTGTTCTCTTGGAGAAGCAATCAGCAAGTAAAGAATGGATGTGAAATCCCTTCCTGGACAGAAACAGACTGTATTTTGAAAATACCTCATCAGTAATTGGAGAGTAACTTCCAATACAAAGAATATCCACCACGTAGTAGTTTGTAAGTAGCAGGATGGTGAAGCATTTGGACAATGAGCAGATGAGAGATTGCCTGTTAAACTGGCTCATGGGAGTGTGGAGGGAACAGAAACAGTGCTTAAAACTCAGCATGAGGAGTTAAATGTCAGTGCAACAGTTAACTTGAGTTTAGTGCATCATGAGAAAGAGACACTCTATCAAGCACTGAGGTTAACTATGCAATTGTTCTGATGCATTGTTAGAAGCATTACTTTAGAACAAGTGAGTTGTCTCACTCACTTGGCTTTAAAACAGCCATCAAAAAACCCTGAAGAGCCAGATCTTCCAGATTCTCTTTTTTAAAGCTTCTTCCCTACATTGTGATGCTACACTAGGTATGGCACAAAGTACACTGCACCCCAGCATCATTTATCATCCCTTATTAATGTTTATCAGGCATAGATGCGCACTTTTTCCTTTATTTAGCATTTTTATACCAAGTAACAGTGTGCACTGGAGCCATCTCCCCTAACATTCAGTGCAAAACACCTTTATTTAAAAATAACCTGTAGCATGGTAATTACTGCAATGAATTCCTCTGGTCCCTGAGCTCATGCTGAAATGAGCTTTTACTGACTGCATGGAACACAAGAAGGCAGTCAACACACTGGCAGCTTTCCTTCCCTCCCTAATTTCTGCAGAAGTGCTCAAACTGTCATGAAAAGACAGGTGTATGAAATTTTCTCCTGATAACTAAACCCTAAGAGACTCAGAGGAACGAGAAAAACAGTGAAAAAATACAACTGTGTATACTTCCTGTCTATTCCGAAGACTGCAAAAATGCATAAATTCTTGCAACAGCTGCTTCATAAGCATTCATGTCATTCCTTCACTGTGCCCTGGCCCAGCTGTCCTGTGCTGCAGCACATTCCCATTTTCTGAACTGCTTCTTTCCCCTTTCACCTCTACACATAATAAGTCTCCACTGCATCACTGTCACTGTACTTTATTTAGTAATATTCTGAGAGCAGACTTATTTTTATGGATAAAAATATATATTATTTTATATTCTGGCTGGTAAATCCTCAAAGAAACAATTCAATTTGGTTATAATTCCACTTAACCTTTCATTTTCTGGCCAAAGAAACTCTGTTTTTCAAATCCGCATTTAATGAAAACAAACCACAAAAGAAAAATGAGATGACTCCAGATATGACAGACCAAGATTTACTTTAGTACAAGGCAGAAACCTCTATTAGAACAGGACAGACAAGAACTCAGGCAAAGGGAAATGCTAGTCATCAATAAAGTTGTTAATCATTAAAACTAGTTTCCCTCAGTTTCTTAAAATAGGCTTTCAGGGTTTTTTCTCTTATACTATCAAACTGTGTTAGTCACATAAGTAAAACATGCAAATAAAGTGCAACAGACTACTCTTAGCCATTATCTGATTGAGCAACTTTTAATATTTCTATTGACAAACACTGTAAGCATAATCAGAGTGAACTGTGTGCACTTGAAGTCTGTCCAGTGATAGCACTGAGTCACTGAACTATCGTTTCAAGGAGAACTACTGGCATTCTAATTTCATTTTCAGTTGAGACATAGGATGCTGAAGTGATCACGGACTAGGACGTGTTCCAGTAGTGCCAAATTCTAATCAAAACTCAGATTGTGCGTTAGTAGCCAAGGCAAACAATTATCCTGTACCATACACAAAAAGCAACTAGTATTGAACAGACAAAAAGTTTGGTCAACAAACTAGTTTTACTTCTTTAATAATATTTTGCTAATAACTCAAGAGGCACTACAGTACCAGTAAGCATATGAACTTTAAAATGCACAATGGCCACAGACAGTTGACTTGGATACAGTAATAGTGTTTGGTAGCAGACCTACAGACGGCTTTTCGATTCTTCCACTCTTAAATCATTCTGTATTTCCTCCTGACCTAGTCATGCACTGGAGAGGAATTCCACAGCAGTCTCCTTCTCTTCAGCTAATTCCTTAGCAGTAAGATCCATCTTCTCACGAGAAAAATCATTAATGGGAAGACCCTCAACAAACTTCCAGGTCTTGTCCTGATTGAAAAGAAGCAAATAAAAAGCCCTCCATGTAAGAACAGGCTTCATTCAGTTTGCATTAGAAAAACTTTGCAGCATAACAACAAAGCTTATGGCCTTAAAAACCACATCAGGGAGCAGTTAATTTTATTTCAGATAAAGAATGCAGCCAGCACAAGCTAGTCATGTCGGATTCTACTCGTCTACCAGCACTCAGCTGACAATCAAGTTAACTTAATTAGTTAATAAGAGTCCTCTCAGTGAAAGACTGCTAAACTCCCACATCCCAGCAACTGCAGTCCCACACTGCTGTTAATGAGCTCACATGACGGTTTAATAGGTCTTGCAGAAGATATATGGATTTAAATACAGCCTAGGTACCTTGATCACAACAGGGAATGAATATAGCAAGTCTTCAGGAACACCGTAAGAATTGCCATCAGAAATTACTCCCATCGAAACAAATTCCCCCTGAAACCAGAAAAGTAAGAGATAAATACATTTTACACTGCTAGAAGCAAGGAAAATGTTGATAATTTTCGGTATCTTTTATCTCCTATGACACACCTTACTCCAGGAGAGGACAAATTCTTTCCTCTGAACACACATACACCTGAGGTCAATGGCATGGGCACGCAATCAAAGCATTAGGCAAACACGCATTTGCTCAAGAGCCACATCTTACCGCTGGAGTGCCAAACCAGATGTCCCTCACATGATCACAGATAGCTTTGGCAGCTGACATAGCACTGGACAGCTTCCTGGCCTTAATAACAGCTGCACCACGTTGCTGAACAGTCTGCAATTAAGAAAAAAAAACCCCCATAACTAAATTGCAAAGCAGTAAAATCATGGCTTGGTTTTCATGCTGTTAGTAAATGCCATCAAGAAAGACCATTGTATATAATTAAATAATTTTATCAGTGAAGATACCGTTTTTTCACCAAACAAACGTGGCATACAATCCAGAAACGCAATCTAGAAGAGTTTTGCCAACACAAGAACGTAACAAAACGTTTCAGAGGCTCATTCCTTCGCTTTACAGCTAGCTGACTTCTCTCATGCCAATCAGATGTCTCAATCTTTTCCCACTAAATGACTTCATGCACATCATCAGTAACAGATGTCTCAAGCAACACTGTCAGTTAAGGTCTTCTGCTGAATACCAATGTGAAACACTTGCTGATCTCAATCCTACAATACTTAATGCATACAATTCATTTATTCCTGCAGATAGTTGAAGCTACCATCTCATACTCACGTTTATATTTAGAAATGGTCTGTTTTTATGAATTGCAGTTCTCAGAACCAAAGCAGCTTCTAAAACTGTAGGTATATTTAATTTTAATAGTTTTGGTAAAGTTTTATTCATCCAGGGCTTTAGTAACCCATTTCCTTTCCCTTAGGTAGCTTGTGCTCTTGATCAAGTAATACCATTATTTTGTTTTAATACCCTACATTATTATTTATTACTACCCTACATTAAGACATTTGCAGGCATTTTTCATATTACTTTTCAGAAATTCTGCTGATGATGCCACAGATTTAGAATTGGAAAGTGTGTGTGTGTGTGTGTGCACACATGCAGAAGCAGGGAAAGAGCTGCTGGCCTTTTCTGGCGGGTGGGGAGCAGCAAATGGATCATCCTACATGTACAAGAAGTCACCAGAATGAAATGGCAATGGTGCTTCTGTGTCAGACAAGTTTCGCCTGAGCAACGATTAAAACTCTTTGCTGAACCATCTTCCATTCCAATTGGATTTTTCTAGCAGAATTTACATAGGCTTTCCTGACCTGTGTTTTTTAAAAGCAAGTATCTGACAGCAACAAGGTATCTGAAGATAGCTTATTCTAGTGAGAGAGAAGAGCTGCTTCCCCAAGTCAGTCAGTTACACAGTTTACAATTCCAGATGAGGTCAGGAGAAATCACAAGCACAGAATGACCATTAAAAAAAAAAAAAAAAAGAAAAAAAGAGGTATCTTACCAGGATAAAGTCTCCCTTCAGCCAGCTGTCATCTTTTATAGCTTCGTAGACTCCAACTTCCTTTCCTTTCACGTTTACCTTTGCATGGTTAACATCTGGATATTGAGTGGAGGAGTGGTTGCCCCAGATGATGACATTCTTCACATCATTAGCAGTCACACCAAGTTTCAGAGCAATCTAATTGGAAATTAAAGATGCCAATTGTATTGACTTCAGCTTCTCAACTCACAGGCTCCTTTGAAAGCACTGTAGTTAGCAGAGGTAACAGAATAGGCCCTTTTTACCTGAGATTTGGCTCTGTTGTGATCCAAACGAGTTAAGCAGCTGAAGTTTTCCTTTGGTATGGATGGGGCGGACTTTGATGCAATCAGGCAGTTGGTATTTGCTGGATTCCCAACAACCACAACCTAAAAATGAAAAAATGAAAGATGGAGTAGACATTTCTGCAAAACAACTCCCTCCGGTGAAATACATTGCTTGGCCTTCAAAGAAGCCATCTGAAAGTTAAGTTTTCTAATCTCTTGGCTGTCTTCAACAAGATTGTTTTCTATGTGTGTCATTCATAGTCACCCAGTCTTCTATAAATGAACAGAAAAATATTTTCCAGGTAGGTATTTTCTTTACCTTGACATCCAGTGTGAAAGGGAACAAGACTTCTAGGGAGACCTGTACACTGACCACAGCCTGGCTTCAAACCTCATGCTACCAGATATAGGGAAAGAAAGATGTGTGCACATTTGTCACCAACCCCTTTTAAACACTTTCTGGACTGGCTGCCACTGCTTTATATAATTGCTTTATAATTAAGAAAGCCAGAACAGTTACTTATCTCAATATTCATAGGCAGTTAGAAGTAAAATACTGCCTCAACTTAGATCAATTTATTACTATGCAAAACTGATTTTTATTCATCCTTCATTTGTGCCTCAAATGACTTATGTCAAGCTCCATATACTCGCAATCACACAAGCTGATCTGCAAACCTCCCTTTGTATTTCCCCTTTTGAAAGTGAGTTCAGTAAATTCTCCACTACTCCGCAATAGTTATATTGATAGTTTTTATTCCAAGTGGATAAAGAAGCAAACAAGTCTTTAGAAGCAGTGGGAAGTTCATCAGCAGAGGAAGTAGACATTAAAAAGTCAGTTACAAAGCACAGTTGGAGTCTGGGTCTGAGATTAGGAGCAGTGGGAGAGCCAGCCACATGATCCCATTAACTGTGCTGAAGGAATCTGAGAGAGAACAATTTAAATCTTCCAATGCTCCAAAGAATGAGATGCAAACAACCTAAATAAAGCCGATTTTTTGTGCTACTGTAATTCCATATTGATACTGAAGTTACGGGTCATTATGTTAAAGGACACAAATGGATATGAAGTAAGTAGCTGCAGGCAGATAATTCAGTTCTCCCTGAGAATTTCAGAAGAGAGATAATGAGCAGAAGACTGCTTTTTTTTTTTTTAAATATAGTTTTGTGGGGCTGTTTTTTGAATTGGTGGTAACCAGTTCAGAGTATGTGTGGAATACAGCAATACAATGTAAGACTCCCCTTTTTCACCAAACAAATTAATGACTAAATCATCCACCTACTTAACATTCTCTTTCTTATTTAGCCTTAACTGTGGTCTGTTTTCCAGGGCATAAGGGAAGGAATGGCTGCACTGAACAGGCTCCTTCTTGCGCAATATACTTCTACAATGTATCCAGATCTCTACAGGACAGAGAGTTAATGTTTTAAATTCAGTTCCTATATTCACCTTGACAGTCTTTTTGGCATACTTGTCCAAAGCTGCACCCTGAGACTTGAAAATTTTCACATTTGCTTTGAGTAAATCCTTCCTCTCCATGCCCTCTCTCCTTGGCATGGAGCCAACCAGAATTGCTATGTCAAGGTCTTTGAATGCAACTTCCTCCTTGTCTGTTGGAATGACCTCTAAAAAAAGGAAAGGGGGAAAAGAATTCAGCAACATAAATACTCATGGCATAGTGCTAACAGGAATATTCTTTTGTGCATAAATAGTATGTAATCTAATCTGACAATACCATCGCCTTCCCCTTCCAAAAATACAAGTATAGTCATTTGGCCCTACCTCCACAGATTAAATACTTGCCATTAAACGGTTTTTATATACAAATATTTATCTAAAGTGGAAAACACAGGAGAAATCTATGTAAAAAAGATACATTTCACGTCTCGATCTAAAAATGTACATGCAAGTATACATGCTTTTCTTCACTTTCACAATAAAATTTCAGTGGCAAGTCCCAACCAACACTAGTGAAGTTTTTCGTCCCCTTTAACAATTCAAAGCAAAGAAGGTTTGATTTGTACAAGAGCTGGTACCTACATGCTTTTTTTGTCATGTATTATACTAATTACACTAACACCTACATGCTTCCTTTCTTCTGCTTGTTTAAACTATCAGAACTCAACTTGTTTACATGACTTGAGGAGTGATTTTTTATTTTGTGTCTTTACACAGAGATACTTTAAAGACTAAATGAGTAGGTGTTTTTTTATTTAGCAAAAAATCACGTATACATAATATAGCAATAATCTATTATATATATTTAACAGCCAGTCCAGAATACAATGCATATATGTACAAGTATCTGACAATTTGTTGCCCAGGCTGAAATCGCAGAATTAGATAATATAAACCCAGGTATCCGTATTGTCAGTTCTGTTCACAAAACCTATTTGATATCATTCTCCCTAGGTTACAGGCTAAGTTAAATTGATTATCTTCCACAAAATACAAAATCAAGGAAGGATCATCTAACATTTTCTTCTGCCTAACTTCCTGCCAGTTACAGGCACTCATAAATGCAACAGTTGTACTACAGCATCTTGTAGGTATAAGACAAAATTCCTTTGGTCACCTCTGAGCAGCGGCAGAGCACAGTCCTGCAGCTCCATCACCACACCTTCCAATACCGTCATCATAGGAGTGATGTCCAGCAGCACAAGAATAAGAGGCTGGAAAGAAAGAAAAGGTTTAGTGCAAGCTGGACACAATCTGTTCTGAAAATGAATTTGTCTTGTACTCTGCTGTTACCTCGTGCAAGATTTAAAACCCACTTGCAGAAAACACACAACTTCAGCACAACCAACAGCCGAAAGCTTGCATAACAGAGCAGGACTCCCATTTTCCCCACTTAAAGAAGAAATTACTCTCATGTTGGTAAACCATTGTAGGTGTCTATGAGGAAACCAGCCTCAGACATTGCAGTTCTGACATTCCCTCATTTATTCCTGTGCAATTCAGTGTGAGGGTTACCTGGTCTTTGCCGAAGACATCACCCTTGGCAATGCTGTAGAGCAGCGAGTAGGCGATCTGCCCAGCAGCTCCAGTCACCAGCACTCTGACAGGTTCACCCTGCAAGGAAATGACACAGCCTTACCCACAGCTCCGCACCACAGCCTCACACCACCTGAGTGTTAAAAATGAAGTTACTGCAGCAATAACGTTAGGATTATTTAAGCTGGATGAAAGCATGTGCCTAAAGGCGGATCAGCCCCAGCTCCTGGGGCTGCTAGAACCATCAGCAATTTCTCTGCTTGCTTTTACGGAAACAGACCACACTTGCAAAAACATCCTTAAGAATTGCTCCTGGAAAACTTGCAAAATGCCAGGAATAACAATGTATTTGAAAAACTTTGCATTCCCTTTAACAACACTGCCTTGTTAACATAATACAACACACACCCACTCCTTAGATTACCCATTCATATTTGAAATTTACTACATAAGTTTTATGAGCTGTGACACTTGGTTTTCACATTCTTTCAATTTTGAGGGCTGTTCCCGTTAAGCATTTTGAGTGCTTATTTGCAACCAAAGACTTACAGAATGCCAGAAACCAAAGAATCTAGTGGACTTAAAACTACTGCCTCACTAAACTGTTAGGCAGCAATGTAACTAATCCACAGACAAAAGCTACATTATGAACAAATACAGACACTACTATCCATAATACAACTGTCTATTGTCAAACTGACCCAAAACTCCAAAAGACTGGGAGAAGACTGCCAACATGTTACTATATTGCAAATATGAGGGGGAAAATGGCTTGCCCTGTAGTAAAACTCCATTTCGTTAAGCAGAACTTGGAAGAAATCCAGAGATTATGCAATACTGAAAATTGAAGGCTGAGAGAGTTTGGGTGTTTCAGCCTGGAGAAGAGAAGGTTCCAGGGAGGCCTTAGGGTGGCTTTCCAATACCCAAAGGAGACTTATAAAAAAGATTACAACAAACTTTTCAGTAGGGCCCATTATGAAATTACAAGGGGCAATAGTTTAAAAGAGGACAGATTTAGATAAGAAAGGAATACTTTACAATAAGGGTGGTAAAACACTGGAACAGATTGTCTGGATAAGTGGTGGTTGCCCCACCCCTGGAAATAATCAAGGCCGAGATGGACAGGGCTCTGAACAACCTTGTCTAGTTGAAGATGTCCCTGCTCACTGCAGGAGGGTGGATCAACGACCTTTAAAAGTTTGTTCAAACCCAAAGCATTCTACGATTCTATCAAAGCGGAACACATGCTAAAGGACATTCATAACCCAGTGTTTTGTAGGCTTGTTACTTGTATTTCCCTTTTTCTCCAGAGGCAATAGGGCTGGGGCAGATGGTACTAGGACAGGAACAGGCAGACTGACCAGCCTGGGAATAGCAAGTCCACTCTTTCAAATAATTAAAGGATGATCATCTGAGACACAGATAAAACATCAGGCATAACTGAATGTCAAAGAAGTGATTTAATTGCATTCTGGGCTACATTATGAAAAGTGTAGGCTGCAGAGCAGGGACCTTCCACTCAGTGCTGGTGATGTTGGAGATGGAATACTGAGTTCAGTTTTGGCAACCTGAGTTCTGTGTCCTGTAAGAGAAGGTTGAGAGTGCTGGACATAGTGTGGAAAGGCAGAGGATAACGGGGGATCTAACAGCAGCCCACTGCACCTTCACAGAGTGTTACAAAAATAACACTCCCAAACGCCTCTCAGCTGTGGCAGATGGCAACACTGGGTGAAACAGCTACAAATTAATAAAAAACGTCTTGATTATGTGGTACTGCTGCAGCAGAACAGGGTACCCAGAGAGTCTATACAACTGTCCCCCCCAGCAGTTTTCAAGGTCCAGACCAAAACAGCTATGACACGATCTATCAGTGACAAAAGTCATGCCGTCAGGCTGGACTGGACAACCTCCAGACTTGGAGTAAGAAAGAGGGCAGACTGTATGACCTCTACAGATCCTTTCCAACCAACATTCCTATCACTGATATTTATAGGAAAACTATGTGGGGCTTTGAGTGTATTCCCTCTGCAGAAGTGACCAGCCAAGCACAGCTACATCACACTAGTGGTTAGGTAATTTTAAAAATGAGGCCACCTACCCCATTTCATCACATGCTAGATAAAATCAGAGCACAAATGATGAAATTAAACTATTGAACTTGCAGATTTAGACCAGGCCTTCATTGTGGGAATGATTCTTTAAATATCTGGTTACATGACTACCCGTTAGATGGTGTTGAATTGCATTATTTTCTTTTGAACTTGTCTTACTATGAGTCACCCCTCTAACTTCATCAGAACTCCACCACGTGGGGGAAGGAGAGCAGACAATCAATTCTTGCTGGTTTAAATCTCAAAACTAGTTTTGGTTCTCTATTCTCGAGTAGGAAAATGTACCATAATATCTGAACGGCAGCACGGACTAAGATGCGTATCAAATTTTAAAGCCAACATTTCAGCACATTTCTAAGAAGAGTCAACATTTTATTTACATAAATGGAACAATGAACACTCTTTTAAGGCAGGTAACCACACTAGCTAGTAAAATAAGCACTGGAAAGTTACAGCGCTGCAAAACTTCAGGCAAAATCCCCATCAACAGCACATAAAAGTGATCCCATGTTAAGCTACTCCAGAACTCACACAGGTAACAGTAGAACATGTTTTCTTTACATTATATGGTACCTGAAATCAATTGTGAATTGATTTCTGAATTTCAAGTGAATGGAACAAATATTTTAAGGCTCTTTCTCCTGACGTAGTGCCACAAAAGGGGGAAAGTCAATGAGATTTTTTTCCAGTCTATGTACTTCATATGCTAATCCGATTTAAACATAAAAAATGCCAACTTATCGAGTAGCATTATGGTGAGTATTCAGCATAACAACAGAAGGGAAGGAGTGTAAGATAAAAAGGTTAGAGACAGAACTACTTACTATTTTTTTACTGAGAGAAACATAGCATTTAGCCTTTAAAAAAAACCCCAAACCTTTGGTTATGACTCAGCTCCATCTTCTCAACATAATTATGTTTGCTTACTACCATCCTTCCTGTTGTCCCCCCATCTGGGGATGGAGGAGGAAAAAAACATAAGCTAGAATAAAACAAGTACTGCCTACTAGTTTTTCCTCTTCAAACCTCTAGTACATTGGATTCAGTACAGTCCCCAGACCCCTTTACTCCTGTACCAATTGTGAGCATTTAGGATCAAAGAAACGTTCATGCTTTTTCTTAAATCCAGAAGCTGAATTAACAAACGAAAAGCATTGCGCTTCTTATAAAATGTGGATAACTGCCACCAAGAATCTTACATCTTGTATTGAAATAGGTCTCACTGAGTGTCTGAGGCTACTTCTAGAGAAATGAAAAGCTCCCCAATAGAAGTTGTAGGTTCCAGACATTCATGTCCAGGCCCTTTAACCCATGACTTGGCTCCTGCAAGAATTTCATGCTATGGTTGCTACAGGGGTGACCTCTACTCACTCTCAGGTATACAGGAACTAGAGGACAAATTAAACAACAACTAACTGCACTATTTTTGCTCCAAAGCCTTCCCTACTCCACATTCAGCCAATGATTAATTAAAAAGCTTTAGGAAAATAAGAGTAGCAGAAGTAATGATGAAAAGGAAAAGGAAAAAAAACCCAACAACTGAACATTGCATCCCCAGGTACCCTTCTTCATCTAATCCAGAAAATGTAGGATTTCTCCTCCTCCTAAGCTATCACAAATAAAAGCAAAGCCTCCAATATAAAATGAAGAAGTTGTGGGCTTAATGCCCTCCCCACACAGTTTGGTTAAAGAACTTGGTGCCTCAGTTATGTCTGTGATTACAGCTGATATCAGCAGACCTAAAATATTAGTGCCATACCTGCAAACAGCACTGCACTGCAGAACTGATTCAGGAGGTCACAAAGGTAACTAAAAGGTAACTCATAACCTATCAAATGTTGTCACAGGAACATCCTGACTACACAAGTGATAGACTTTGCATCACTAATTACAGTTATGAAAGACTTCTATAAACATTACTGCTGATAAACTTGCCTATAAAGTACCATAAACTTAACATTATTCCTGAATATTACAGCCAACTAAGCTATTCCACCTTGTTTACCAAGAATGATTTAATCATTAAAATAAATTTTTATCTCTTCCAAAGTTTAGAGTCTGCCTAAGAAACTTTCCCTTTGCTCTCCCTTCTTTAAAGCAGAGATGTGGTGACAATAAACTTGTTCAGAAATGTAGTATAAAGTATCAGCAAGGCAGCTGTGCACCTAAGGAACACTACCAGCACTCCGGTTCAGAGACCAAAGGAATTCCAAAGGCATTCCTTCCTTAAGAAATGACCTTGACACAAGTGCCCCGAAAAACTTTTTCCATTTCATTGAGCTAATGGCGATTACATTGATAGACAGATGATTTTATTTCAGAAATGTAAAGCCTCTGCCCAACACCAGATCCATAATCTGAACAGCAAAGGCAAGATAAAAACACTGATATTCTGAAAAGTCTGGACATCAAAGTAAGTTATAACCAGCAGTTCTCTGTGAGACCAGCACATCCATGTCAGCCAATGTTCTGAAAGCTCAAACTAAAACTTGCTGTCTTAGTTTAAAGGTTGTCACTCCGGTAAATCCATATTTTAAATAGAAGGAATGGAAAAGTAGGATAAAGTGTATAGATTTTTGTATTTTTTAGGGTAGAGCTGAAATAAGCCACGTTTAAGAGCATGCAAGCATCCTTTCTACAGCAAAATACTAAAAGGGAAGGTTTGAATGACAGGGTATTGAGTCTAGAAAAACAGATAAAGGAAAGCAAGGTCTCTGTGCAAGCCTATATATCTATGTATACACGCTGTAGAAAAGCAAAGCACTGCAGTTCACCTGTGTAACCTCGGGGCACGACTAGGACTCCTTGACAATCAGGAGAGTCTGAACAAACAGCTGGATTTCCGACAGCAAGGAGAGATGAACCAATAAAGACATTTCACAAGCACTTTCCCTTGAGCTAACACAGCACCGCAGCAAGACCTTTCACGCCTCATGAACGAAGACGCTGGCAGCCCCCATCTCCCGAAGGCAATGTCGCCGAGCGGGAAAAGGCGCGATTACCCCTCCGGAGTGCCAGCCCCCGGCCAGGGAGGTTCGCTCCATTCCGATGGGGCCCCATCCCGCTCTCCCCCGCAGGGCCTTAGCGAGAAGCAGAGCCGCCGCCAGCCCGGCACCGACCCCACGGCCGCTCCTGGAAGGTCACCCCGGCGCGGCCTCCGGGGGGCCTGCGGGGAGCCCTGCGGTGCCGCCAGGCCCGGCTCCTCTGGGTGCCACGACCACCTCCAGGTCACCCCTGTCCCCCACTCCGCGGGCTCTCCCTGGAGCAGCGCGGCCAGGCGAGGAGGAGCGACGCCATTTCGGGGTCACCTCCACCTGCCGGAGACCCCTGCCCCAACCCGAAGGAACCCGAGCGACGCGCTACAGCCGCAGGCCCGGGGCGCGGTACCGACCATGCCTGCGGGAGCGACGAGTCCTCCTACTCGAGGTCACCTCTGCGGCGCTACTGCGGCCGTGCCAGCGCTGCGCCGAGGTGCCGTTGGGGGGTGGGGCGCACCGGCCGCGCGCGGCTGCCTGGGAGCTGTAGTCGCGGATTCCACCGGCCCACATAGCTCTACTGCCGAAGAGAACTACAACTCCCAGCGCACCTCGGGAGCGGCGCGCTACGCCCCCGCGCTCTGCTGCTGCCGCGCCCTCTCTCGCCCCATTCATTGAAGAGGAGCGCGGCGCCGGAGGGATTAGGCCGCCAGGGGGCGACACGCGGCTCCTTTCGCTGCGCTTGCGCGTGGTGTGGGAGGCAGGGGCTGCGGCAGCGCGGGCTGCTCGGACTGCGCATGCGTGCTCGGGGGGGAGGAGGCGGGGCGGCAGGCGGTGCTGGCGCATGCGCGGGGGGCTGTGCGCGGTTGCTGCGGTGACGCGCGGGACAGGCCCCGGTGCCGGCGGTGCCGCTGCAGCGCCCGCCCCGTGTCCTCGGAGCGCTCGGTGGGTGCGAGTGTGCGGCCGGGCCCTGCCCTGCCCTGCCCTGCCTGTCCCGTCCCGTCCTGTCCCGGCGGGGCATCCCGGAGCCACCCGCCCCCGGCGCCGCGAGCCCGGGGCGGGCGGAGCGTTCCCCTCGGGCTCCCGCGTGTTTCTCTCCTGCCCGGCCTTCTCTGGGGAGCTGCCGGCGCGTTGCCCTAGGGTGCTTCACACTTCATGAAATCCTGCCATCCTATTGCTTGGTGCTTTCCTTTTTTATTTTCAGGGAAAGCTGAGAGCTTGCGTGTGCCATTCTGCCGGTAGAACCGCGCGGCTAAGCTAGCGATCTTTTGTACAAAAATAAAGCTGCTCGTTTACTCGTATTTTGAATTGTTGAGTGAAGTAAATTCCTTTGGTCTGGCTTAAAGGGAGGCTGGTACTGGCATAAATAGATCAGCAAAATACAGCTTCGTAAACCGTGTTGTTAGGATGGGAAAGAGGATCTTGGATAGCACAGCTAATTTTTCTTTTCCCTCAGATCCTCACAGGTTTCCCCATTAGTTAAGTCTTTAGTGAAGTCTCTCTCGTCCCGGTATTTTTCTGCAGGATTAATTCTAAATATTTCTCTAGTCCTTATAGTAGGTTGTTTTAAAAAATAATGCTATCTAAGCAGTGTGTATATTGAGGCAGTTTCTTCTTCAGTCCTGCGACAGAAATGGGAAGTTACTCCTTTAGGGCAGTGGGTGTAAAATGTAAATATGAATGCTTGTCATGCAAAGTGTTCTCATTTTAGCAATTCTTGTTGCCAGCCGTGCTCCTGCCACAGCTCAGAACGTCCCGTGGCTTGAGGGAGCCTTTGAGCACCTGACAGCTTCTGCAGTACAGGAAACTGCAGTGTCAGAGTGGAGGAGGTAGAGCCACGCTTGGTTTGTTTAAAATGTCGAGCTGTACTGATTTGTATCAGTTAATAACCATACATTTTTAATATG
This sequence comes from Origma solitaria, assembly GCA_013397895.1. Taxonomy (NCBI): domain Eukaryota; kingdom Metazoa; phylum Chordata; class Aves; order Passeriformes; family Acanthizidae; genus Origma; species Origma solitaria. The sequence continues at coordinate 1,090,742 of VZRL01001653.1, read as the reverse complement.
AATGAAGACTGTACCCAAGTTCCCCTCTGGAGATGAGTTTGAAAGCCAGATAGCTGCAAGCAAGGCTGAGGGCTGGGTTGCTATGAAGTGTAGGGAGGCTTGGTAAGTAGGAGGGAGCTTGTTTAACACAGTCAGAGTTTTTCAGAGTGTCCTAAGATGCTTTACCCTGGTGGCTCTTAACCTTTTCTGCACCCAAACGTTGTACAGGCTTAATTAACACTATTTAAGATTGTTTAAGATTTAAATATACACAAAACCTGATGTGGGCCCACATAAGGTCATTTTCACTGACCATATTTGGTTCAGTTTAAATTGATTTCGTATCAATTTTCAGCTAAGTCAATGTTAGCAGGTTGTAAACTGATTTGTCTGTCTCAGCATAGCTGATTGTATTGATTTAGTGGATTTCAGTTAAGAGCTGAACTTGAAACTTTCAAACTTTCTTCTGTAGGTAAGGCTCTCTTCTCATTCCTGGTCCTTTTTTTGCCCAGGTTTGTGCTTCTTGAATTATTTGCTGTTGCAGATAGCAACAAATCTTGTTACTTTGTGTTGAAAGTGATTTGTTTTGATGCAAAGCCGTGTGTAAATGCTTTTGTTTGTCAGAAGCATATTTATCAGTTTTTTTTCAATCTGTTCCCAGTATAATTAGTGCAATATAGACTGAATTGTCATCCATGTTGATTTCACTAAAGATACTGTAAAATTATGCCTTTTATGAATGTGGTGTGATTTTTCAAGTTAGCAAAACTTAATAATTCCTTCTAAATGGCTTAAATTTTGTTTCTACTTGTTAAGCTATAATGTTTTCCAAGCAAAATTTAAATGCAATTTTAAAAATATTCTTTAATGCTTCCCAATGTTTTATGAGTCTTTTGTGTAGCACTTTAAGCAAAAAAGCTGCGTAAATGAAAACATTACATGCAAATGAAGTAATGGAAATTTAGTGTGCATGTGAATTTGGCTCTTGGCTAACTCTTCAAATACTCTTTGCAATTTTTGCACTCAAAAGATTGAATTACGTGGAAATGGGTAATTAAATACACTGACATATTAAGATGTTTTAATCTCCATTTTCTGGGGATGAAGTATTCTTTTTCAACGCAACTAGTAGTTTTGAAGGGTAGTCTGCCAGAATTATCTCTTGATTTTTAAAAAAATATTTTAAAATTAATTATTCTCTGTTAACAGCTGGCTGTGTTCTTTAACTGTATTTTGGATGGGATTTTCTTTTACTTCATTGCCATCTATAGAATCTGGTGAATATTTTTAGGTAAGTTTTTGCACTTAATTTTCAATTATTTATGAAGTCGTCTTTTTTTCGTCCTCTCTATGTAAAATACAGGGTTTTTATCTTATGCATTTACTTACAATTGTTGTTACCAAGTCATGTGTCTTGTAGCTAAGTCTGTGTAATATAATTAACATTTAAAATACATAAGATTATGTAAGAAAAATTACCTGTGTAACAGCCAGGTTCAGTCCTAGAAATATTAGAACAGAAATATTTTTGGGAGTCTCTTCTGGTCCAAGGGAATAATAGTAAGAGATTTTTCAGAAATAAAACATTACAAAAGAATACTGAGATAGAATTAAGAGGATCAAAAGCTACTTTGTAAGGGAGGTGAGAAATCTACAACAGAGTTTTAAAAAGATAAAGATATGAGCAAGAACAATTAAAATCGTAGTTTAAAAGATTAATGCAGGATTGGAGGGTTTTTGGCTCCTAGTGCTAATGACCAAAACATGATTTTTCACTGTTCCTTTTTAAACTTCAGTCATGTAATACTGCATGGACATTAAATGCCATGAGGAAACTGATCTACAAATTCTGCACGTAATTCTGGTTTTCTTTTTGCTGTGGTGAAAACTTTGTTTCTAAATGAGAAATTTTGCCTTCTGTGACACTGGTTTAATTTTTTCCTATGGCTCATTTTTAATTCTTAATAGTTTAGTTGTTTTTTTAAATTAAAGTTTGGTAATTAATCATTAATTGATTTCTACAACGTTCAGCATCTTTTTAATAAGTAGCTAGGATGCAATAACACATTCTGTACTCACGTGCCTGCTTCCTATGAAGAGACACAAATGATGTGTAGCTTGTTTGTAATATGTATTAATAATCTTTATTAACTATTCCTGAGTCAAATTTTAATAAAATTTATGAACGGAATGTTCTTTTTTATTTGTTTTGGTTTTTTTTAAGGTAGGTTGATAGTACAAGCAGGTATTGTAGGTTTGGCAGGGACACTGTGGGAGTTCAGGCCTCCTCTGGTGTGGTGAGGTCTCTGGTGCCTGGGGGCAGCTCAGGAGTCCAGGGCTCTGTCACTGACCAGAGCGGGTGGTGGCACAGTGGCTTCATAATGGCACCTGCAGAGCTGAGGGACCCTGGGAGATCTGTCTTTGTCCACCACCTGAGCTCTGTTTCTGGAGGGTTTTCTTCTCACTGTTGTTACAAGGTCCAGGATGTAGAGAATCCCTGATTAAAACAAAGCCAAACGACACCAACCCACAGAACAAACAGCCACAATGGGCATGCACACACAAGGCACAGAGACCTTGGGATATTGGCTGTAAGTTCAGCAGAGCTGATCTCTGAATTATTGCAAAGAGAACAGAAGAATCATGTTCCTGGTGCATGGGAAGTAACATTACTGGATTCTTCTACTTTAACACGAATCTGTCTTTCTCTTGGTTGAACAGAGACTTTGTGACAGCAATGTGTGGGTTTTTTGCTCACTAATGTCACTGTGTGGAGGAGAAGAGGCAGGTTGGTATTCTAAAGAAGAGATGACCTGTGTAGCAGTTCAAGTTCTACCAAATCAAACCTTGTACTCATAAAGTTAATTCATTGCAACATTACAAAACACCCAGGCTGAACACTGCCACCCCTTCCCTCCACTAGATGTAAACATTAAGCTGATGTCCTTGTGAGCTTTCTTTAAAAGAGGTAAGCATTTATTCAAGTGGGGAAACAGCTTCTGCTGAAAAGAAATGTTTGCCTTTTGTCTTATATGACTTTCTTGCATTTGTTCATTATAACCTGATAATCAAGTAATACATTTTGGTACAAGAAGTTAGCAGTCAATGATGACTTTCTGTATTCTGGACTCCGTGCAGATGGGTGAATCCATCTGCTTCCTTTATCCATCCTTTCCATGTCAGAATGACTGATGAATGCTCTTCCATGCCAAATCTCTTGCATAATTATGAGAGTTTTTCTCATTAGGCTTATATCTATGAATTATGGTCACATAGTTTGCTTAAAATATTTCAGCTTGTTTTACAACATCCATTTGAATTTGTTTCTGTATTTTCACAGAATTAAATTGCTAAAATTGCCAATATATAGACTAATTTTTTATCCTTCCCCCGCCCCCATATTGAATAGCGTTTCAAAGAAAATATCCCTAGGAACACCTGGGACATCACACAAGTGATGTCTTGTAGTGTTGATTTTTTGAAGTTAATAGTATAAAATAAAATTCTTTTGAGAAGGAAAATACTCATAAATTTTTATCTCAATGGCATTATTCATTACGTGAAATATAACTTTCAAACATGAATTTATTAGTAAGTAAGTATTTATTAATAAGTGTAAGAGGCAACTAAACACTTTCTTTCCTGTGTGAAGGTATTTCTGCTGTTTCACAGATTCATTTTGGTTTCTGGCCTGCTTTTGGAAACCTTATCCAAATTGATTTTTAGGCTGTATCAGGGTCTGTGGATGGCTTTAGTGTCACATAGTGCTGGCCATATTCAGTGGAGTAAAAAATGAATAAATACAATTTCTTATTTCTGCTTGCATAAACACAAGTACTTTCTTTGCACATGCTTTTATTCAGTCAGTTACACATTGTAGGGCTAAACTACCGCATCTCTGAATAAAAGTGTGATTCTAGCTGTGTGGACTCTATTGGCCATACCAATGCTACCTCATTTGGAGTTTCCTGTTGCTCAAAACCAGGCATGCATATATTTTTTGTTGGTTTTTTTACTCAGAGTGTTGAAAAAGGTTGTGTTGGAACCCATGAGAATGGCCCTCAGGCTCATGCTCTAAGAAAACCAATGTGTGAAGCTTTTGAGCCTGTAATGAAGTCATTGATAGTTGTCAGGCTGGGATGGTGTTGAGGAATTAGTTAATTTGAACTCATGGTAGTCCTACTGTCTGAAGCAGCATTCCAAGCCATTCTGAAGGGGATTAGCAGGCTTCCTGGAGGAGAGAGCTAAGGAGTGAGTCTGCATGTGCCCAGTAGGAATGAGAAGGGAACCATGGCCATAGAAAAATATTGCGAAGGTGACCACTTCTATCATGACGCAAATGATGGAAAGGTAAGCAGCTGCATCTTTGGATGAAGGAGGCTTCTCCATGAAGTAATCAAGCAACAGGAATCATGATTACAGTTAGTGATTTTCTAGTTTCTTTTTAGAATGATACATCTATGCCTTTTTGCTCAATTTGCCATCTACCCTTACCTGTATAGAGTAGCCATGGTAAAGCACTAACACGGATATGGTGAAAAAAACTGGATCTTAATTGGATAAAATCCTTTTGAATATTTTGAGTGCTATTGGAAAGGTGTTACTCTTGCCTATATAGTAGAATATATACTTTTAATAGATCATGTGCATTTGTTTAAGGACCAGTAATCCCATTTATTTACAGTAATGGGCCAGATAGTGTTTTTCAAGTTGCTCACTGTCTGACTTGAGAGATTATAAAATATTGCTCTGAAATGGCCTTTTCCTTTTATAGTTGCCTGACATACAGGATCTGGCCTCAGTGTGTATTAGGCAAGGGAGCTAGAAATACACCACAGTTAAATTATGGGTTTGTATCTCCAGGTGGTGCATGAATTGAAGACTGAAGAAATTAATTTTGCTAAAGCAAGAAACAACAGGACATTAAGCTACTATGCCAGCTTTAGATGTACGCTTCAAAAATTTTTTGCTGCTCAGCATTATTCAGTAATCTTTAACTCAAATTGCAGGAAATATTTGAAATTCCATTCTAACAATATCCAACAGAGAATATTAAAGAAGCATTAAATTTCAAATGCCTGAGGGAAAATGTTCTCTTGCAACACCGTGGGCATTTGGATCTCACTAGTATATGCAATGTTATAGTCTAGTATTATGCTTTACTTGGTCTAAAATGAAAGCCCAATTTTAATTCTATCTCCAAAAACTTGGCATACTGCAGTGAAAAATAATTTATTTGAATGTTGTTTTTTAATACATTGCAACTAACTTTAAAGCTTCCTCGTATAATACTCCCACTATGGCTTTTTGTAATCTGACCCTTTCATTAAGACTTCAAATATATTCCCAGAGACTTATCTCAGTGCTCTCTTTGCTAATTTACAAGTTATAAGATTTCAAAGTTACTAAAGAAGTTTTTCTCATTCTATGCAATTTTCCTCTTAATAAGACAAAACTTTAGAGTATATTTGTAAATGTATAAAACACCAAACAGAGGAACTACACTCTTAAGATACAGGTAATATGCAAACTCGAAAGGAGATTTAATAATATATGCACACAATTCTGGGCTGGTTAATTTGGGAAATCCATTAGTGAACTTGTGTCAAAAAAGTGCTAATTAAACCTATAGGTTTTTATAACCTATAAATGCTGTATTTGATAGCAAAACTATTTTGGTAGTGAATTCCCAGTGTACAAGATTTGGGGGAAAGAATAAAAGTGTATCTTAATAAAAGATTGATAAAATCACTAGCTTGAACGTATTTCTTACTGTCCAAGTATCTCAATATTTGGCAGAGCAAAGACAAGTCTGTGTTTCTGTTGGAAAATTAAGATCTGTGGTTTATAGAGAAATAGTAGGGCTCTTCTCCACCTATTGCTGGCTTTTTTTCCTGTTTACACTTGACCGTCATAGATAGAGTCATGTCCAGGAGAATGCCAATACTGTGATATTTCATACCTTCTTGGAGTTTCACAAGAGGCAGGTTTTTAACAGTAGTGGTCAGTTGCCTGTGAAATCGGACCACTGTGACTTGCTTGGCAAACTGGACTGGGGGGGAATGTGATTTAAGGATTTGAAATCTGCAGAGAGAATTCAGAAGAGCAGCATAGTGCAGATGGTTTATTTGTACAATGTAGCTGTGGGGGACATAAATTAGTGAAGTTTCATTAACAGTACCATTAGTTTAGCTGCAATGCTTGGCTCTGTCCATGCCAAATGAATGTCACTGATTTCTATAATGAAAGCTGGGACTCCACTGCAGTGCTGGTGGACACCAGCTTGCCTGCTGAGGGCCACTGGTGAGCTCTGAGTTGCCACATCCCTTTTCATGGGAGCTGAGGCCTACTGAAGGTTGATAAGGTGTCTTTTTTCCATCATAGTTGATCCCAGACAGTTGTACCCAAACTTCTGAGTGAGTGAGACACTATCTTGTATTGTGTAAAATCTGAGAGATAATTATCTGTTTGAATGTGTCTCTGAGAAGGCAGGAGTATACCCTGCAGTGTAGTAATATCAGCTGGTTGCATAATTTTTAGACAGAAATGACAAAACTTTCAAAAAATGAACCTGTAAAGAATAGCCTGCATTTTTGGAGAACTCTTCGGGGGGTTTGTAAATGTTGAGCCTGTCTTGCTTGAGAAATGGAAGGCTTGTAAAATGCATTAGAAATAGATGTTGAAAGAAGATGACTACATGGACTTCAAAGTCTTACTACATGGCATTATTTCCAGTTGCATTGTCCATTTTTAGAAATTGTATTTCTTTCTTAATGGTTATACTGACTGTTCTTTCAATAGTACTATAAAGAAAAGCAGGCACAAATGTAGAGTTTAATGTACAAAGCTGTTTCCCTCTTTCTTACCTGAGCTATGCAATTAAGTAGATGCATCCTAATCCACTGTTTTGCCAACTTTTGTTCCAATAATTGACCAGATGCAGTGAGTTGCAATGAGTTGCCTATTGCTTTTATCATAGAATCACAGAATGGTTTGAACTGGAAGGGACCTCTGAAGTCCATCTAGTCCAGCACACTGTGGGCAGGGACACCTTCCACTAGCCCAGGTTGCTCAGAGCCCCATCCAACCTGGCCTTGAACACTGCCAGGGCTGGGCCACCCACAACTTCTCTGGGCAACCTATTCCAGTGTCTCTCACCCCCCTCATAGTAAGGAATTTCTTCCTTATATCTGACCCAAATCTACTCTCTTTCAGATATGAACCATTGCCCTTGGGCTTGTCACTACAGACCCTCATGTAAAAAGTCCCTCTCCCCCTTTCCAATAAGCCGCCCTTCAAGTATTAAAAAACTACGACAAGGTCTCCCCAGAGCCTTCTCTTCCAGAGAAAACCCAGCTCTCTTGGCCTTTTTAAAAAGGAGAGTTGTTGCTTTCCTCCAACCCTTTTTCTGTGGCTCTTCTCTAGACTCGTGCCTAACAGGTCCATATCTTTTTTTGCTGCGGACCTCAGAGCTGAATGCAGCACCCCAGGTGGAGTCTCATCAGAGCAGAGTGGAGGAGGAGAATCTCCTCCCTCTGCCTGCTGGCCACCTTTCTTTTTGTGCAGCCCAGGATGCAGTTGGCTTTTTTGTAGAAATGGCAAGATTTCCTTTTTAAATGTAATTAATATATTCAAATGGAGACAAAATTCTTAATGATGTAATGTCAGTGAATGAGGTGCAGCTTATGATGCAATTTATATGAAAGCTCGGAATGTTCCTGGAACACTGCTGGCAAAGTCCCCTACCCCCCCGGAATGCTGTTACCTTTGTTACTCTTCAACTGGCTGCAGAGGTCTCTTCCTGTGGAATTCAGTCTAAGGGTGGTACTAGAAAACTTGTAACATAGTGTCATTTTTGTGTTAAAATGCAAAATCAGGACAGCTATGAAACAGTGGCATTGGTGGCAGCTTCTTTTGAATAAATATTCAGGTAGTAAGCTGACCTTACTCTTTGGGACTGTTTCAGAATGACTTGATTAATTGACATTTTATCAAAGAGCAAATCAAATGTTTAATTTCTATAGAAATCTAGCTGGAATAGCTTCTTTGGCATCTGTCAGTGATGATAATTTACTTTATCAACTTTTTCCCCTTGCTAAGAGGTTTTTTAACTTGTTTTCTGGGTAAAATTTTTTTGTATGTGATACTGGGAAACCCTTTAACTGTCTTTTTCTGTCTCTCTCCTTTGTAATATGTCAAGTTCTATCCCTGTTTAATAAATTACTTAGTTAATGAATTTCCCTTCTGTCATGCTTGTTTTCTGAATCTGATTACCAAACCTGCAACACATTCATTTCCAATGCATGGCTGAACTCCAGTGCAATGACACACAATGTGGTTGAATATTCCTTAAGAAGCAGCCTGTAAGATATGCCACCCATAATGCCGGTGAATAAATGCCATCTTCAGCATGAGTGTTCTTTTAAAATGTGTGCCTTGCTGAGGTTATTAGTCACTCTGAATTCAAGGACATGCGAGTGCAGACTTTGCATATAGCTCCAGGAGTAGCATACCTGTGAAGTGCTGCTGCCTGATTTTCAGAAGATGGCTTGCTGTGAATTTTAAAACTCCCTCATCGTGGATGAACTGCAGCAAATGTCATTTTGTAATTGAGGCCATGTAAGTTAGTTATTCTACGTGTATTTCTAACAACGAAGTTTCAAAAATCTCTTTGCTGGGATCAAAGAAATGTTATCATCATGAAAAGGAATACGGCTGTATTTGCTGAATAGGGCAAGGAAACAGAAAAATGAAAATTCTGCATCTTTTCTCACATATATATATAATTGTCATCTGTTTCATGGATTAGTGTGAAGATTATGCTGTTGGCTTTCTGTTTAAAAGCAGAGAAATAATGATAATGGTGAAAATATTGCTGCTTCACTTAACATGAACGTGGATGAAAAGGAAGCATCACACAGAATTGTAGCAGCAGCTGTGACTTTAATTTGAGCAAACCCAACTCAGACAAAGATTTTGGGAAAAGAAATCCATAGATAAAAGTGATATGGACCCTAATATTGTATCAGTCCTTAAAAGACTTATGTAAAATAAAGGCTTGTGTAAAATACAGAAATTACTTAACTCTGCTTCCCCCAGCTGCCACCATTTAATAGTTTTGTTTTGCTTTGCCACTTGTGTGGATAAGTTAATTTAATGATATCTTTTACATCTGTGAAAAAGGAAAGAGCCAGATGTTGCAGCCAACTAGAAAGATCAGTCACAGTTTCCCTTTGAGAGAAGTTATCTCCACATTGCTCAGAATTAAAGCACTTTTAAACAATGTTCGTAGTAAGTGAGAGGTCCTGGATGAAGTTGTGATGGGGTGACCCTGGCTGGACACCAGGTGCCCACCAAATCTGCTCTCATTCCTCTGCTCCATGGGACAAGGGAGAGAAATTACAACAAAATCCTCATGGGTCAAGATAAGGACAGAGAAAGATCCCTCATCAGTTACTGTCATGGGCAAAGCAGACTCGATTCAGGGAAATCAGTTTAATTTATTACCAATCAACTCAGAGAAGGATAATGAGGCAATACCATCATCACCGATGGGTTCAGGCTTGTCCAGCAGTGGATCCCTCTTGGACCCATCTGGCATTGGCTTTGCCGGACACGGGGGAAGCTTCCAGCAGCTTCCTCAGCTTCCTTCCCTGAAACCACCTGCTACCAAAACCTTGCCACGCAAACCCAAAACAGAAGTGTTTAAAATAAAAATAAAAAAATGGAAATGTGATCTTTGTGCTGGAAATTGTACTCCACAATTTGTAAATGACAAAAATTTATTTGGAATACATGGAATTATGGAATTGCAAAATCTGATCCATAACATGGTCACAAAAATAATGGTAATGGTTAACTGCTACATTTTTTTTTCTCTTCTAATTTTTTTGAAACCCTATGAAAGCAGATTATTTGCCAGAGATTTGATCAGTGACTAATGCTGTAAAGGCATCCTTGCATGTCCGTCTGCAGAATAATTGTTGAGTAATAGATTGTGTGCTCAGTACCACTGTTTCCATTACATTGCCATTTACCTGTGGTGTAAATTGGAGTCACATGAGAAACGGGTTGGTAGAGAGAGGGGGTCAGACTGTGAACTGATTAATAATTGAAAGATCTGAACACAACACTTGAGATTTTTTAAAGTTGTCTGATTCCTTATCAGTTCAGTTTTTAAATTTTATTAAGTGCCAAGGTAGTCAAGCTTCTGTGAGATCTTAGATTTTTGAGGAAAGGAATAGAGAGAACGTGCACCATTTCAATGTCTGTTCATAATTTGGGGCTGCCAAACCAATGCTATTCATGCTGACATCCTGTCTTTTCAGACAATTAAGTAATATATATTGAGGTAATTAAAGGCAATTGCTTGTAATAGCAGAAAATTATTATAATTGTTTTGTTTTCCAGGTAACAACGCAGATTTATAATTTCTGTGACCACATCCAGAGTTTTACTACCAGAATTGACAGGGAAACCATAAATAGTTGTTATTCCATTATGCTAAATGTCGGGGGTATGAATTTAACTATGTTTTATTTAAAAATCCATGAGGTTTCGTCCTTATGTTAAATGGATCCACAGCAGTTGAACCTAAGCCCATTCTTGGTTTTCAAGAATTTTTTCATGTTTCGTCACACTCATTGGTCACAAATCATATACGCAACTTGAATGGGAATGAACGCTTTTTGAAGGTTTTAAAAGAAGACTTTAAGTTAACGTTGAGGTGAAAGAAAAGCAAGCTTCAAAATGCTTCCACTTCGCAGTGATTTCATCAGGTAACTCCAAGCCTGTTAGCAAATGTGATCACTCATATGCTATTTCCTTATATTCATGTGACATTTACAAGATTCCTATAATGACATTTTCCCCTCCAAAACTGGAAAGGTTTTTGGTGGCAGAAGCTGTTTTAAGAACTATTTTAAAAACAAAACAAAACACATCTTTCTTGCAACAACATAGCCTGGGTGTGATGCAGCCAAGAGATGCTTTTAATTTTCAGTAACCTGGCAAGTTGTAACAAAATGTGCAACTTGGGCTATACCAGAGAGTTTCTATTTAATTAGGCTTCCTTTTTCTTTGTTAATTATTGCAGCTGAAAAGATTCATCAGGGTGTAAAAAGCAGTCATTCATAGGGAGGACATTCATATCTATGTTTGTTGATCTTTGATGATGTTATCAGTTTAGAGGTCATAGAGACATAGTGAAGCTGTATATGCTGTGTTGAGAATTAATGCAGATTATTCTGATACAGTCCACACTAATTGTACCGTTGCCAGTTTGTTATGTTTTGTTATGTTTCCCCCTGGACTATTGCAGGTTTTGTCAGTGTAAAATTTGGTTATGTACATAATTAGTGCCTATTTTAAAGACATTTCACTCATTACTTTGAATACCTAAATTTTTTAAGTGATGTGAAAATATCTGGGTTTTTTAAGTATAATTGCAGGGGTTTTATTTAAAGCATTTTAATAATCTCCAGCTTTGCCTGTTAGCAAAGTCTTTTTTATCCTAAGAAACTAAAAGTGAAAGACAAGCAAATGGTTTGAGATTATATGGATAATTAAGTTAATGGTCGTGAAGTAGAACCTGAGGAATCAAAAAATGTGCTACAGGAGCATCAGGATGGTTTTCTAAATGCTTGGATAGGACATGCAGCAGTGAGTGAGGGAATCACAGCCTCAGGGGGTTAACCTCTCTGTCTCAAGCCAAAGCTGAAAGCACAGCAAGGACAGTCCCCACCTTGGCCCATTGTGTGCAGCCCTCTGATCTCCAAGGGCAGTGCAGGTCATTGGCCTCAGAAAGGATACGTATTGTAATTGTTCAATTCAATTCCCGAACTTCTGTCCCTGGTGAGGAAGCTGTTTCTCTGTCCTCACCTCCCAAGTTTCCTGCTGGGCTTTTAATACTCTTTTTCCAGGGCTTTAGCAGAAGGTGCCATTCGTGGGGCCAAGTGCTCGAGTGTTGGCAATAAGCCACAGGACAAGCAGAGTGGCTGTCACTCTGTCACCTCCTCCTTCTTTTGAAGTTATGAGAGCAGAAATAGGCTCCCCTTGCAAAAGGCACCTGGACAGAGTCGATGCTCTGACAGAAGTTGCTTGGCAGAGGAAAACAAAGCCAAGAGCGCTGGGAATGTGATGCATTAACACCACGGTGCACTAGAGGGCCCAGCCTGCATACAACCATTCCCCAAGAAGGAAAATGGGTAGTAGGCTGAAGGAACTTCTGGGAAATTACAGTGATATTAGGAGGAGAAAGAGCTGTCTGAAGCCAACGGGGCTCGAAACAGGACTGAATGTGGAGAAAGGTGATAGAGTGACAAATGCATTCAACCTGAAAATGTAATCAGACAAGCATGTTCCCCTGCTGGAGAAGGGATTTAGCAACTTTGAACTCAAAATCATGTGATTTTTCTTCCTCCTCCTGGCTAGATTAAAAAGGGGAGTGATGTTTTTAATAATATATCATGCTTAACAAACCATTGCGTGCTGTGTCAAGTTCATTTTCCCTATCAGCTCTGGCTAAAACCCATTGCTATCTGTAGTCTAGCCTGAAGGTGACAAGAGATTTGAATCATTGTAATTAGGCACTCATCATGCTGCAAAAAGATACAACTATCTTGATGAATCAGTATGAAAAAAAAGCTGTGGGTTTTGGTTTGTTTTTTTTTTTTTCTTTAACTGCAGTTGGTGCCTGGGAATGTGAGAGCAGAAATGAGCTTGGCAAGAACTGAGGCAGTTTCCTCAGCATGACAACTATTGTCCTGCTCTCTGTGCAGAAAAAGTTGAGGGGTTTTTGCCCCTCCAAGTCCTGTTGACACCTTCAAGTGTTCTTGGACCTCTCTCAGGTTTTACTTGACAAACATTTTCACTTCTTTCTGATTCTGAGAAATACACAAGAATTCACTTTCCTCAATTAAGCAAGAGTTCTAAAATGAGTTATTGTTTGCCTTTTAGGATTGTAGCTCCAGGGCACACTTTTGCTGTGAAGTATAAGTGATGAAAAAGTGGATCTGCCCAGGTTTGTGGTTGGATGTGGCAGAAATGGGGTATAAGGAACTTTATCCCTCTGGGGAAAGGCATATCCATGTACATAAAAATGTAGTTTTTGTGATGCTTATTACAGCTGCTTTGTATTAATAATCAAATTTTGTTCTCATTTTTGCCTATGTTTTAGAAAAGGTGCAGAAAAAAATCCTGAAATACATACGGCTTTCACCAGGTAGAGGTGTATTGCTATTTTCACCTTTTCTTTCTGGGAACAATGAGTTACCCTTCATTCTTTTTCTCTCAAGATATTTTATCTCATCCATGCATCTTTCCTCAGAGCTTGGATAGCATTCCTTTTGATTATAAAGATGTTATATTGTTCAAAAATGCATCAGGGAATGGCATTTATTGCCCAGTAGCATACCTTACGTACAGTCATGTCATAATTACAAAGTGTTTAAATTCAGGATTCTAATGCCAATTTATAAGTGCTCCAGTTTTCAAAAGTGAAATGTGACTATGGATTTACATATTTATTTCAGTGGTGGTAGTTGAAACAGGATAATGTGCTTTAGGAGGAGCAGGGAGCAAGCAGTGTGTTTCTCACCCGACGTGACTACCCTGTAAGAGATCTTTCAGAGCTTTGAAGAGTGGGTGTTTTTAATGACTGTGTTGTATTGTTTTATGGATAATTTTAAAAAGTTGCACACTTGCTAGTCAGTGTTAAAGCTAAACAGATTTGGAGTGTACCAAGAGTAGATTTCAGTCTGGCATTTGTAAAAATTTGCTCTTTTGGATTGAGGAAATTCTAATTCTGTTGGTCATGGAAACTGTGTCTTTGTTGAGATTATGTTTTAAATCAGTTAATGTACAGTACTAAAATATTATAATATATATGTATACAAGCATACATATACATATATACTAGAATTAACTTGGCTTTGCAACCTTAGATATTTAACAAGAAGTGTACCTGAGAGTTCTCCTGTCTTCGATTATGAACTAAACACAGCTCCAAGGAGTTTCCAGCTCCCTGATTTCCAGATAGACAACAGATGCATCTAAATTCAGAATACTGTTATTTCTCTTCTTGTATTTTTTTTAATCACCTGACTTATATAAGTAAAATCTGCTGAGTAAGGACACAGCTCTTTTTTTTTTTTTAATTACCTGAAGGGACAAGTTAACACAGTCTACCTTTCAGTTCCCACATTCATTTTTGGAACTTGTTGGCTGATTTGATGGATTTGGTGAGTAAGGCAGAGATCTTAAAAGCTTGAAATATTAATGCGTTTCTTTAAAATTTAAGGAAATGCGAATTGGCATTCCTTTCCCCAGACCGCTCAAGAAAAGACTATGGCCTGAGCTCAAGGATTTTTTTCAGTCTGGCCTTTGATATCAGTCATTAACTACATAGGTACTGATGGCTGGGAAGATCCAGAGCAGCCTCGGTGTGCTGCTTTGTGCTTGGCTGGCCCCAGACATGTGTGTAGTGGCAGAGGAGAGGAAGGAAAAGGGAACTGAAGGGCTTGGCTACGAAGAAGTGAATGAGCTGAATGTAATGTAGAAGGAATTTGGGAAACTCGAGGGAAAAGTGAGGAGTCTAGCGTGGCGGTTTGGGAATATGGAGTTGGGCTTGTGCATCACCAATGAGTAGAAAATCAGACAATTTGCAGTGCCCTTCACGGTTTTGTCTGTCCCTTGGATTACAACCTCTATGTGTTGTGGCATACAAGAACACCGAAAATAAATTTTAAGTAGTGTGTAATTCCTGTTGCCATTTTGTTTTTAGTTTGATCGCTTATTCATCATGGGCGATGTTTTCTTTGTTTTCTGCTGACAGAAGAATGCTTCCTTGTTCTTACATGTTGATATATGGCTTCGTTTGAGGGAGAATGTTGGTGTTGCCTTTAGCACAAATGATGTATGCATTTGCATTTCTGGAACGTTTTCAGAGTTTCCCTTTTGCTTTTATCTCCTTTACAGAATGAGCAACTGTTTTCTAGTTTATCTTTTCTGAAGATCAGCAAAGATTGTTGGTTACAGGGTGCAATAAATTAACTTGTCGACTTTTGCTGCATTTCATGTTTATGTTATATATCTGAACAATGTTGAAGATTTATAGAAAACTTAAAAAATTAATCCGAGATGTAAATGCTTGAGAACAAAAGGGTTTTTTTTTTAAACTGGATTTTATTTCTAAAAGTCTGCTACATAAAATTGCATGTGTCTATCTAGAACAAGCGCTTTAATTTTAATTGCTGAAGGGGTTTTCAGGTGATTTATTAGACACCTGGCTGCAAAACTGAAAGTCTATCATCGTAATCCTATTGTTGTCTTTATTTGCCTAAACCAGGAAAACAGAGAGTTTGAAAATACAGTGTTCATTAGAGTAAAAAATACAGGTTTTTATCATGTTGTGTTCTTCAGTTTGCTTTTAAAGGAATTTGTTTTCTAACTGTATTGTAAAATGGACTTGAAAAATTTCACTGTAGTCACAATGTAATTCTTCATTATTTTCTTATCCGAAATTACTGAATGGGCAGGAGAAATTTATAAATTTTACTTTTTCAGTAGAGTTAGATGAATTACTCTCTTATCCACATGCAGGCAGGGTATTTTGTTTTCCAGTTGCAATATGGAGAAACAGTTTAGTTCTCACCTCTTTATTCCATTTTGGCCTTCTAACCAGAACTAACTCTTTGAACCCATCAGTGTTTGGAGCTGGAAATATTACCCAAACAGAGCCCTTTTTCCACAACTTTTTTGGAGTGAATTCTTGAATTCAACAAGAAAAGCACTAGCTAACTACTTTTAGCAGACAAATTTTTGATTTTCTTAAGGAGTAAACCACTTTCAGTCAAGTCACCTCTTTCCCTTTTTTGTCAAATGTCTTGGTCTGAGGGCTCAGAGGAAAATCCAATTTCTTTCATGGTTTCAAGTGACCATAAAGTGATTTAAAAAACAAACCAACAAGCAACAAGCGACAAGGATGTAATTCCTAGTTCCTTTTTTTCCTGTGCCATTTTGTTACATGTAGAATTTAATTTTTGTACTTTCAAATTCGAATAGATTCCCAAGTACTTTTTCTTCTTGAATTCTGTTAAGCAGTAAAAGACCCTGAATTCTACCAAAAATCAGATGATGCCTTTTAACAGGTTTCTGAGAGGAAAGGTAAGGGTTCTTCACCTGCCCCACTGCCTTCCCCCAAACAGGACTTTCCTTTTGCCCTTGGGCAGTTTTTTCTCATTCCTTTACCATATAAACTTGATTACATGTCTCTGAATGCAGTTTAAGGGATCCCTGAGCAAGGGGCAAGTTAGACCTGAAAAAGGAAAAGTGTTCTTGCTCCCTAAAAATGAATTTGGAAGTTTACCTGTTTTCTCAAGGTGATTTTTGTCTTTTAAAAGCAGCACCTAATTTTTTCATTTTATAGTCTTTCCAACTCTTTGGAAATGTTCACTCCTAAATACCTCATAAGTTTCCTTGCCTGTTGAAATGTCAAGAACTCTGCTAACTGTGTGTTCTTTGTCAGTAGCGTTTCTTCCCCTATGGCTACTTTTGCTTAGAATTTGTCTTGAATTCAGACACATTTTCCAAGAGCTTAGTTATTGTTGTTTTTACTATGGGTAAGATTGACAGACTGAGGTTCTTTGCTATAATTATTTCTTGAATTGTCCAATAAGTTGGAGTTTTCTGTGTTTTGGCAGGGCAGGGATGTGAGTTAGCACCTCTTCTGCGTCTTCTTTGGGTTTGATGTGTTAGAAACTACCAAAGACCTTATTGTGTTGGTGTTAATGATGCAAGCTGAGAATTCAGCCTGTCTGGTTTTGGAATTCAAGATTTTTGAAGTGTTTTAAGTATTTTTAAGTGTTGGAAAGAAGGAGAAATAGCAATTACCTTGTAATGAACAGTGGGATCTCTCCTCCCTGGTTGCACTGAATGTGAGTTACCACGTGCATGGCTCTGGGAGTTTGGGAATTACCAGCAAAATCCCAGTGATGTCCGCTATGGAAAAACACAAGTACATGGGAACATTGTGACGCGTTTAAGAATTATTTCCTTTTAATCCATAGCAAATGTCACAAGTTTCGTAAGTCGAATGGTAAGAACTTCCCTGAAGTGATGGTGGGTTTTTTTTCCTTTTAAAATGGCATGTGGTAACTCAGGTTGAGCAAAACTCTGGGCCTGGAGGAGAAAATTGCAAAGTCCTTTACAATGTAATAGATTCTTTCTTTCTATTTTCCAACATATAAATTCTAAATATTCATGTCTTGTTAGGACTATCTTGATAACAAATAAGCTGTACAATTCTTGGGCATATTTTTTTCAATGCTGTTTTCTTGTACCTCTCTTGCTTTATGCAGCCCCTCTATGACCCATTGTGAGACAATAACCATGATTATTTTAGCAAAGCTTCTAAACTTGGTAAGGGTAGACTCCACTATTTTCAAAGTAAGAGCCACCATTTATTACAGGTGCCTCATTTGGAATATCCTTTTCAGGATATTGCTGATGAAGTACAATCCTAGTTCTTTGTCTTTAATATCATGAGCCACCAATGCAGTCTTTGTTCTCCTTGCCATGTGAGAAGCCTTCCCAAACAGAGTTCTAGGTCTTTTCCAAAAAAGTGGATTTTTGACGTGCTTTCCCCACTTTCTATCTATCTCCACAATATTTTCTCCCTCTTCTATACATGACTAGTGAGACAAAAAAAGATTTGAGCCTTATGGAGAGGCAGTCAGGTTGACTGGAAGTAAGAAGTGGCATTTGCATTTACTGTGTGTATTTACTGGCTTGGGACAACATCCTAGAAGTTTCCCATCTCCGCATATTTGCTGACATATGTACTGAATTTGCTTAAAAAAATAGTAATAAAGTAAGACTTCCTCATGCAGATCTTTTCACTTCAGGTAAGTTTTAGTGGCATCTATATTTTTGCTCTTGTTTTGGTGACAGCAGTGTTAATATCAATGTCATTAAAATTAAGGCTACTGAGTATTGATTATATTAGAATAAATTTGAATGTTATCTTTGTGTTGGGAATAATTTCTATTTAAACTGCATAAAAGTCAGTCTTTATTGTAACTTGGAGACAGAAAAAATATATTGAGAAAGCTTTGAACAGACTTTCTGATGCAGGGCCAGCTATGTCAGTTTGTGATTAGATGAAGTGCCATGGATTTAATGGGACCAGTAAGAGGAATATTGTTATGTAGTATTTTATAGTCAATATTGAATTTAAACTTTTATCTCCTTGTTCTCATTGGGCAAAAAATTTTTGCAGCAGATTTGAGAGTGGGAATTTCACGCCATGATTTTGTTTTATATAAATAAAAATATAAAAGCATGCAGGTGTTTACGGGCAAGCAAATGGGTATGACTGGATCCCCATATAAAATGCAGGTTTATGAGAGATATATCAAGAACTGCGTAGTATGAACGGGTGCTTTGAGGCTTAAACTGCAACCAAGCAAAAATGTGCAGCCTTCCCCTTTTGTCTATAATAGGGTCGACATTGGGAACCATGATCCCTTTGATCTTTACATAAAACAGATGAAAATGCATAAATTGCTTCTAATCAGAGATGAATTAAAGGAAAATAGCCTCCCGGAGGACAAAGCACCCCAGGCACCCATCAACAGCCTTAGCAAATGACAGACCTGGAGGAGACTTCAAAGCTGCAAACACAACTGCCAGTGAAATCCACCAAGAATCAAGATGCCATTTAAAAAAAAAATTAAAAATTCACAGTTTACAAGTGCCCAGAACTCTCTCTTTAAGAAAAGGTGACAGAAACACACTATATGGACTTGCATTTTAAGCCACTAAATGTTCTTTTTCTTTTAGGAGACTAGATAAAGGCAAGACTTGCTTGTTTAATTTAGTCCAAAAATGTGTTCAGACATGACAAACATTGGTAATTTTAGTGTCAGGTAGGGTTTATTCCATTTGAGTGGCATATTGTTTAGAAGCTGAAGTGTATGTTTTAGTGGAAGCAGATCAGACGTTTATTGTAATTGCTTCCTTGGTTGTCATCTTTATTTGTCCCTGTGAGCACAAGCACAGTCAGCATTCCTCAAATTGCAGAAGAAGAAGAAGGAAATATAAATATCAGGTTTGATTTTGGAGGGGACGGAAGGAAGATTTGAGGCAATAATTTAATTATGAGCATTTCCTCTCTGTGGAACAACGAATAACTTTATCCCAAGTTAAATGAGAATTCAGATCCTCTTCTAGCTGAGGTAACTAATTTAAATACTATTTGGATATTAATATCAGTAATGTTAAATATAAGAGGTAGGCTTGAATAAGGAATATTAATTGCTGGTTTATTTCAAGAGAATGGTAACCTAAACATAAATGTTTACATTTTTGTTAACATTCTGTTTATGAGAAGATATCAAAATGTAACACTTTTAAGGATAGAGACTAACCACAATTTTATGGAGTACTAAAATACCACTTTTACTAAAGACTGATGTAGTTCCTACAATATAGATATTGCTTTAGGAAGGATTTTGCCTACTGCCAATTGTATACTTTGCTTATTTGTTGTGTACAGAATAATATCTATATCCAAACTCACATAAATTTGAGAGTCACTTAGTGGCATAAAAAGAACAAATGACATTTCCAAATATGTAAGTGACAATGAAATTGTTCCGTGGGCTGAATGATTTGCTGTAGGTAAGATCAGAAACGTTGCCTAATTAGTTTTGTAAGAACTTATTTTCGGTTGCTTATGACCTTAATTGCTACAACTGAAGTATGTTGTGTCTACAGCTCTTGGTTTTGGGAAGAAGTGAAAAGATTTTGCCAAGGATTTTGCCATCCTGTTTGAGGATGAAGCTAGGAAAAATTGCTGAGGACTTCCTTTCTCTTCATATTTTTTAAGGTTTTTCCTCACTTCCTGAAGACACTGATATCTCTGCCCCTTGGAGCAGGCATTTTAAGTAGGTTTTGAAAAACTGGAATTTGTCTGTGGCTTCTGAGACCTTCCCCAGTTAGCTTTCCAAAGCTTGCATCTCCTGTGAATGCACTTGTCTCACTTTTGGGCCATTGACCCACCTGCACGTGAATGAGCAGAGAGTGACTCCTGACACAGCACACACTGCTGGACTTTCTTCACCAAGACTGATCCTGACTGATCCTATCGATGGCTGGACTGAAATGGCAGAAGGCTGTAAGGCAGAGCAGTAAGTCTGCCTAGTTCTGTCAGGTGCGATGAGAGCTGCAAAGAGAAGAAAATGAAGTCTGAAAATGAAGAAAAATGTCTTGAATAGAACTTGATGGCCTGTAACAGTGCAGAGCAAGGGCCCCTCTGATTATGGACTTTTTCCTAGCATGAAATAAGAGGTCTTTGCTACAGCTTACACAGAGAACTGTCCCCTTTCCCTTTGTTTTTGCTCTGACACTGTGTTTCTGCCTAACAGCAAAACATCCTCTAACATTGAGTCGTACTGCATTGACTGATCAGCATACAAAGCCTGAAAACAGTCAACCATTCTTTCCTTTTGTGAGTATCTGGAAGATTATAATATGCTTCAGCGCTGCTGTTTGTTTCTCATCTTAAACTTTTTATCTATGTGGATCCTTTGAATTAGACAGGGCCTTATGTTGTTGGGACTTCCATCTGTGTCATAACTTAGCAAAGAGAAATCTCAGTCCACCCTGAGTGAAAATGGATGTTGGAACATGGCAATAGTGTTTTCCTTCTATATGATATCAAGTGGCACAGGTATAAATTGCTACCGCAAGGCAACACAAGATTTTACCAGGTTTTTTTGTTTTTTGAGAAGGAACTGATTTTCTTAAATCTAAATCTTTCTGAATGCAAGGGAATTGTTACTATTTCTTTCATGTTTGCTGTGTCAATCTGCTTGGAAAGGAAGGATCATGTGTGACCATCTGCATTAAGCAATCAGCATGATGGACTCATCAAACTCTCAGCAATATCTTCAGGCTCCCCCTAAGGTGGGTTGTATGTGTTAATCAGGCAGAGAGTGCCAAACTGGGCTCACAGGGACATGAGGTGCCTCAGGGATCTGATGCACAATCTGGGACAATTTATCTTGGGATGGTTGTTGTGGTTCTTGTGCTGCCTCTGCTTTGGGAACAGTTCAGTTGCTTATGTGGCAGGTCCACAGGGTACAACTGGCAAATGAAGGAAAACTGAAATGGGTGCAAGTGCACCATTGGCACTGAGCTGTTCCTTGCATCAGTGCAGGACTGTGAAATCCCAATTTCACAAGTGGCTTAGCCACTCTGCAACAGTGCAAAGAACCCCTTTGTCGCCAAGGAAAAGAGAATTAAGGGTACAACTGGTATGAGCTATTGCATTTGTCTAGTGATCATCTGCCCTGCTCAAGAACTGACTCACTGAACTAGAGCAATTGTATCCTTTAGCCTTTCCCTCAGTCTTTCAGTATTCACATTCAAAAGCGATGTAGAGTAAACGATTCAAGGCCTTAAGTACTGCAATGCTTGGCTGTACAGAGAAGTCCAGTTCACCTTCTAGATACACCCTCCAGCAACAAAGATATTTTTAAGGGAATGTATTTACAGGATTTCTCCACCTGCATGGAAATCAGGGTTTTTGCAATTGGGATTTTTCTGCTTATAAAGGACCCAAACAAAGAGTTCTCAAAAACTTTCAAACTTCTTCAAATCTGATAAGTTTGTTTGTGTTGGACAGGAGTCATGGCTCTGACGTGCATGCAAATGCAATTGCATTTTGCATGCAATCAATGGCAATCCTCTCTGATCATGATAATTTGATTAAGAATATGTATTCAGTTTTTCTGCTGTTCCATATTTACTTTAGGAATTGGATAGTGGTAGTCTAATGTGAAAGACCTTCATCCTGGCAGGGATGTGTAGTCACTCATGCTTCTGGGTTTCACTGTAGAAGCCCAAACTCTAACAGCTTTTAGTATATCTGCTTGTCAAAATACCATTCTTCTTCTTTTTCTTCATCATCATCTTTGTCATCATCATCAGCTTGGTTAGGAATTTGTCACCTTTATGGCCTTTCAGTCCACAGAGATGGAGTTATTGTGTGGCCTTGTGTTCATTTGTGCCTAGATTCATGTTCTGATATTCATCTGACACAGTACGCTCTTTTTTCTAGGCTGTGACCAAGCAGTGCAGTGAATTTAAATTTTCAGATTCCCTGCAATCCCATTTTATTCAAGAAGGACAAAGATGTTTGCCACAGTCTTCAGTTTGTTCACTCCTTTGCCTTCAGTGGCTGAGCAGATAACTATAACCATTGATAACCATGACCACTGATAACCATTGCTGTGTCTCCAGCCATTTCTTGAGGGAGAGAAAAAAAAAAAGACTAGAAAAAGCTTGTGTTTACCTGCCTATAACTCAGTGCAAGATATCTGGGGCATGCTGAGGTGCTGCTGCTGCCTTGGCCTCCCAGAGGAGCTGGCAGAGGAGAGGTTGTCTCCCCTTCTGACCCTATGGAGAACAGAGAACAGGCAGAATAGAAGAGCAAAGCATGCAAGCGTGTGTATCACTGTGAGATGCCTCTGCTGCTTATTAAAACAAGTTGAATCATCCCAGATTATAGTCTGGCGTATTAATGTAGACTGTGACTGGTTTGGGTTACTTTTAATATGCCAGGTTTGTGTTTGTTCAGCAACTCTTAAGCAACATCTGTGGTATTGGAGCGCAGGGGCTGAATGGTGGGGGAAAGGAATGACTACAGATGTACTCATTTACTCAGGGTGAATGATTGGTAGAAATAGACTTGCTTGGTCACACTGTCCACTCAGCATCTACTGGGGAGAAACAGGACTGTTCCAGGCACCTTCTGAGGTATCCTTTTCTTGCGGAGCTGTTGCGTATAGCTGACTCCAGCTGAAAAAGCCTTGCCCATATCAGTGGTTCCTATTAGATCTCTCCTGAGAATGCAGTTTTAAGAGACATCTTTTTGGCAGCCCTGCCAGCTGACACAGCTCTTGCTCTGTCCTTGCATCACTAGCATAATTGCACTGGCAAACTGTTTTTTGGGTTGTCTGGTGGGCTGGTTCGTGGAATTGAACTGGTTTTAAATTGAACATTTTCCTTTGCATCCCTTATGAGCAATTGTGCCAGCACAGCTGAAGGAAGATCAGCAGCTTTGGGGGTTTTTTAAGAGGTTTGTTGTCAGGACCTTCAAACTCCTGGAGCTCCTTTGAAGGTATAATGCTAAAAAAATTTGGCAAAAGGTGTGCAGAAGTCTGCGCAGGAAGGTTCTAGAAAACTGGTGTTTTCATGATATTGGTGACTCAAGGGGATGTGTGACCATTATATCTGGAGCCCCAAATACTGTGCAGTGGAATCTCTTGTAAATATCTGAGGAAATATGTAGGGGTTTTTGGACAAAATTTACATTTATAAATTCAGCCTTTATTTATATTGAGCAAATGTGTCCTGAGTATAGCCAGTAAATTAAAAGATCCGGCTGATTTTTTAAAAAAATAAATTACATGAAGATGAAGAAATAAATATCAGGTGACAAGAGTAGAATAGAGAGAAGGATTGCACCTGAGAAAGAGTCAGGTTTGTGAGGAGCATATGAGATGCAGAAGAACCATTAACCATTTAGATTGGGAAAAGTAGGTTATTCTGAATCCCAGAATCCAGTGCACATTGGATAGGGCCTGGGAATAATATGATGCTCTTATTGGAAATGAGGAGGCTGAAGTGCATGGTGCGCAGTGTCTTTAGGAGGGGACTCAAAGGATTAGGTACTGCAAAATCAGCACTGAGAACAGGGAGATTGGAGCATCCTAAGTATAAATGGAACTTTTGTGGATGTTATTTGCTAAAACTGATTTCTTTTACTGAGCAGTTGTGAACAACATGGTTGTTTTTCCCAACAAAGGCCACAGATTTTTAAAAATTTTTAAAAAAATTTTATAGTAGTGGGTGTGTTTCAAAGATAAAGATTAACCCTGTAAAATATAAGCAACTGAACCATTTTTTGCTGCAAAATTATCTTACTTTCCACTTCCAGAAAAGAAAAGTCAGCCTGGTGAGGACTTACTTGTATTTCAGCTCACCCAGTTGAAGATTTGCAAAGTTATTCACAACTTTAAGTAGAGTTGCAAGATTAGAGGTGGTTTGCCACTTCTAAATGTCAAGGCTGCCACCCTGCCCATAGCAATAAATGTCTGGGCACTTTATGACATGTTTTTCTAATACTATAATGTCTGCCTTTAATCTTTTAAGTTTAAGAGATTTCAAGATTTATATTTTTGAATTATCCATTTCTTGGATGATGGTTTGAGATACATGTATATGTAGCTTGATTTCCGTTTAACCAAGCAGGTAAATCCTGCTTTAGAGACAATTTAATTGACTTCAACCCCAAAATAGATCATCCATCGGGATCTAGGCAGTTCTTTTATATTAAAAACAGCCAGGGACTAAATTAAAAATATGCTTGCAGAAGTTGTATTGTAGGTAATTTTGTGTATGAAAGACGCAAATTTAAACTAGCAGAAAATGGGATGAGTCTTGTTCGAAAAAATAGTTTTATTTTAAAATGTATTTATATATTATGAAATAATATTTACATTTTTAATTAACATATTTGATATGCTTATATTGAAATGAGTTATTTTTCATCCACTGTGAATGAAAGGCATGAAGTTGAGGTCAGTGTAAGGATTAGAAATTGGTATTTGAAACACAAGGTGGTGCCATTGTGTAAAGTTGTGATTCTGTGGAGTTTCTGAAGGCAGTGACGGTGAAAACGGTGTTTAAAAACTTGCAAGAAATGTGTGCAGAGAAGTTAGCAGTTTTAAATGAAAGATTTGTAGCACAAGATGAAGGGGAGTGTGCCTGGAGTTCTGGTTTTGTGATACACAGAAGGAAAAGGGATCTCTCAGGAAAGAGCTGTGTGATAAATTGATGTTTTATTTTGACTTTAAGTCTGCTTGCAAGTATTTTCCTTTTTCGGTTTCAAAGGGGGAGAGAGAACTTAACTCACAGTGTGAATCTAGGAACCATCTCCTAGCAGTTTTATATTGTGAATATATCAAAACAAGCTTCCCTTGTGTTACTTCAAATACACCCTAAAATGCCTTAGGATTAAAGCAATCATCTGTAATACAATATCTGTGGCTCATCGTTGATTGGCTCAAAACATGAAATGCAGCTTTTTTTTCTTGGAACAGTCAGTGTGTTTCCTTCATTGTCTGCTTTACCAAAATTCTGCATTCCTTGTCTAATCCTGAGATATTAAAATAATTAAGTGGGATAGTCACAGTTTTACTAATGAAGCATAATTGAGCTTTGGAATACTTTGATATTAAAATGAAAAAGAAATCATAAAAATGGATTTGCTGAGCATATGCACATTATTCCTATATATTGGTCCCTAGTTTGGGCAGTAACTGGGGAGCTGGCTTGCCTAAGGACGCTTGGGCTGTTCTGCTAACAGTTTTTTTAGCCTGCAAATCTGTATCGCAAAGTGCGTGCAACTCTGCTTATTGCATCTGTGAGAAGAGTTAGCTCCAACCAAAGTAATCATTATAACCTTAAGGTGTGAAAATTTGATTGCATCAATGTTTATTCTTTTAGGCAAAGTGGTCAAAAGAAAGTCAAAGTTTTGCAATAGCCATTCAGATCTTGTTGCTGTATGTAAATGATACATTTTTAATTAACTTGTTGGAAGAAATGCGTTTGACTATTCAGCAAATGCTATAGAGCTATGCTCCTATTGAGTCAGATAAAATATTATTTAATGTGCTTTGTTACTTAAATATATCAGGTTCTAATAACAATTTATGTGACCTAGAAAACACTAAAGCCTTGGCATCAATTTTCAAATTACTTCTTTCTTTCAGACCAAGAATCCTGTACTGTAATAATGTCTTACACACAGGGTTGCTTATTATAGATGTTGCATGCACTTTAACTGCTGTGCAAAGCACCTCTCCCATGTAATTACACAAACATATTCTTAATTAATATGACTTGTGTTAGCGTGATCGAGCAATGGAATATTTTTTAGGTGCATGTTTTGCAATCCAGAAAGAAGGCTGACAAATGTGGAATGTAGTTACTAAATATCGCACATCTCATGAAGAAATCCTTGGAAAGGACAAAGGCCAGGACAGCTGTGAGACAGTGAATTAGCTTTAAAAGTCCTCAAACATGTATTGATGCAGGAATTGCAGTATCCCAGGCTCTTCCTCATCCTTAAGGATCTGTACAGAAAGGCGTTGTCAGATATGAAGAGCACTTGGGGGAACTGGAATAGTTTGTTTACTCCATGTGGAGCAACTTGACTCTGTCAACGTGAAATAGCCTCTCTATAACTTCATATAACATGCTGGAGTGGTGTATTTTGTGTTCCCTGCTTTTGTAATTTAACCACGGGATATCCTGGAGGTAGGGCCTCTCGTGCAATGTTGTGCTACTCGGTTCTATGCTGTGGATCAGTTGGAGTTTTTTATGTGTTTGTGCAATTCTTCATATGTCAATGCCTGGAATACTTGCAGGAATTTTGATATTGGGAATGAAGCTGGAAAATTTATGGTTCATCACCCCCTGTCTGTTACTTTTGCTGTTCCATTTTGAACTGCTGTAAGGCAGCACAGAGCATATGTCATAGACCATGATAATCATTAATGGAACTAAGATTGTGCATGTTTAGTCATGTAGAGAGATGCTTTTGGGTCTGTGATTTCATAAAACTTTTGAAGTTATGGCCATACAGCTACTGAAGGAGTAGGAGCAGGGACATGAAGAGAGTAGTTCCTTCCCCGGGACATTTATCAGAAGCTGTTTTGTTTGTTCGCTGCTTTAGGAGTAGATCAGCTGGTGGCTGATGTACATGAGGAAGCAGTGTAACGCTGCACAGCTGGGATGACCAATGGTGGAAGCAGAAATTCAGTGTAAAGTAGGCCACTGACCATCTCTGAACGCGCTCCAGTGAGTTAGGCAGGCAGGGGAGCTCCTGGCAGTGCCAACAGGTGTTTTGCCATTCCCATCGGAAAGCTCCCTCAGTTGCAAATCAGTTGAATATTGAGAAACAGCTGTTGGGACTGTTGTGGAAATTTCTGATGCTTTTAGGGAGGAGGCTGCTGTGAAATGCAACAGCAGTGGGGATGTTTCATAAATAGAGTGCTCAACACATTTAAGTGATATTGGCTGGGCAAAATGTCTATCCTCTCTCCCCTTCTCCCATTACCCTATGCAAACAAAAATCTTGATGGGAAAAAATATTTTACAGGGTGCCACAAGCAGGCAGTGTCGGGTATGGACAAATATACTTAAGGCCTCCAGCTGATACTGCCCATGGGAGTAGGTCAGAGGAGAACAGATGTCAGCAATTTAGTCACTATGGATAAACCTGTGCAAGGTTTCCTGGTGCTGCAGTATGTCTTCAGGCAGGCGCCAGGAGAGGTTAAAACTTGTGTTCAGAAAAACACTGGACAAAAAAATTGAGATAACACTGCTGCTGCTTACCAGGATGGCATTTCTCCCTGGGGATGCAGCAGTGGAAAGGGAACACCGACTGAGAACCACCAGGAAGGAAATGGCGGACGTGGCAGTAGGCATGCCAAAGTCTTTGCCTTTTGTTTTCTCATGAGCTGAAGCTATGAGAAAGATGTGGCTGCTGTAATGTCTGTGTCTCTCACAGTACTGAAAAGACACATTCCTGGTAGTCTTTAAAGAGAGGTTTCAGCAGGTCTACATAGCCTTGGAGGTATGGATACAAGACCTACTCAGATGTGAAGCAGTGCAGTGAGTGACAGACTGCCTGAAGAATAGGTAGGAATGTGTCTGTAAAACCAGAAAACCAACAAACACGCTCTATAAAATTATTCCTTTTCACTTAGAGTGACATAAAACATCAAAAATTTAGCTCAATTAAAGTATGAGGACATCACTTCAGGGAGGTCAGCTTAAGTGCCCTATCTGTTTGAATGTCTTTTTTTAGACAAACTCTGTGTTCTGCTGATTGCCCTTCCTCATAGATGTATGGCTTCACTAGAGCCATACTCATTTGGCTGAGTTTTCCCATGACTGCTCAATAATAGTACAGAGAGAAACCCACAGAGAATTAATCCAGTCATGGTTGTGCTAATTTCCAAAGAAGCAGCTGAAAATAAGGGGAGTTTGTAATAAATGCAATATAAAACCTGTTTACATGACTGATTCTCCTCCCCACCAGTCTGACCTTACCTCATTCCAGATTTCCCAGTTATAGCTGAAAGCATTTTTCTGAAGAATGCTACCAGGAAAATTCTGTTTTTTATCCTGGCTATGAAAGACTTCTATGAAAGACCTTTCAATGGAAAGGGGGAATCTGTCTAAATGTGTTGCTATTGAAAGAGGATTGGTTTATGGTCACATAGTTTGATATTCTTAGGAGGACTATACATTTAATCTTCAATCTAGAAATGATTTCAAGAGTCAGCTCATAAGCTGAAAGAATTTCTATCTAAATGTGCCATCTTCAGCTCCAGGTATAACCAGAAGGATTGCATTTTTTTTCTGAGTGAGTTTTCTCAAATATGGTTTCACTGGATAATTTCAGGGGGTTTCCTCTACCTTCATTTAGCTGGTATATTATTTTCAGATAAAACAATTTGTACAGGCTCCATGCAAATTATTTTTTGGTTCTGTATTCAGGGAGGAAGTAGACTGTCCTCTTCAAAGTTATAGGGCCATATAGAAACAAACTGTTTCCAGGGCAGGTGCATAAAACTGGGTGTTACACCTGGTGTATTCCAGATAATTTTAAGGAAGGTAAGGTAAATCTTTACATATGGAAAGAGTGTTACTGAAGATTTACTTCCCAAATTTTAGCAAGTGAATATGATTTGAAGCATTTGCTTTGGCACTTTTTTTTTTTTTAAGCTGTTGTGGGGCTTGAAATGATGAGCTTAACTGGGAAAGTAAGTTTCTAAATTAATATTGTAAAAATAGTGAGGGTATATTCTTGAAAACATGAGTAGAAAAAATGATGGCAATATGTCCCTCACCCTTGCTTTTCAAAAACAGAAGGCAGCTGCTGGTTTTGGTCCTAGAAGCCCTTCCCACCTTCATACTTTCATAGTCAAGGCAACAAACTTCCTCCACCATCATTACACAGTGCCTGAATCACTGCTTGCAGAGACTTCTGTTGACCCAGTTATATTTTGGCTTTTTGGTAGGGATATAGGATAATTTCCAATTCTTTCAGACTATTGACTTTCCTTAATACTGTATATCTTCAGCAATATAAGTAGAAATACATGCTGTTCTCAATGGTAGTGAATACTGTTCAACCAGTGTTTGTTTAATGATGAGAAAAATTCAACTCAGCTATATATTATTTTTGTAAAATATGCAATTAACTAAACTCAGCCTTTATGCAGTAAACACACACTTTGGATAATCTTGTCAATGAGAATAATGCAGACATTACACCCATCCTGATATGTAGAAGATGATCCGTGGGGGGAAAAGATACATGTGCATAAGTCAATTATTTGAGAATAGAGTCCTTAATTTCTTCAGGCTCTATAAAAAGAATTTTGGCATCTGCACATATTTATTTTAGAGATACAGGGGTAAATCTTCAGCACAGAGCATGGGGAGTTAACCATGGAACATTCATTAATGTTAATGGGATTTCTATGGCTAATTCCCCACACTGAAAATTTAGCCCAAAGAGATTTGAAAAGTGATGTTGAGAAGCAAGTTGGTCGGTTAGTCTCATTACTCTCGTGTTATTAACTGCTCTATCTGCCACTGGCTTTGTATGAGCACTGAGATATTATACTTAACAGTTAATAATAAAGGGCTGTATGCTAAATACACATTGTAGTGTGGAGGTAAAATAATGCAGTTATATGAGCAAATTTTGGATATATTCATTTAAAAAACCCCTGCAAAACCATAGAATAGAAGTGGGAAAATTCCTGTTAAGGCATATTTTTAGACAGAAGAAATGGTTTACATTTCTAGTACAGCTTTAGCAGCAAAAGGATTTTTTATTTTCTTACACAGAATTTTACTATTGGGATGCAACCTCAGAGCTGGCCAGCTTGAGCAGGGAGTTGGACCCAATGACTTCCACGTTCCTTCTAGCATACATTATTGTAAGATTTAGACTTAGTATAGCATTTTCCTGAAAGCCTTTCTGGAGTAGTTTTCTTTTGTAAAAGTTAATTGAGATAAGAGAGGAAATTCAGTTTCTGTTTATCTTTAAATATTGAAGAATGGTTGGAACCTGGGGAAACATAAAAAGGTATTTCATCTACTAAATTGGGAATATTGTTTTAAAAGGAAAGACAGGTTCCAACGAAAAAAGTTTATCAGATTCATGATGCTCTTTTTCCATGTTAAGGATATGCAACAGAGAATGTAGATGAAATGTAAATATGTCTGTGCATACATATAGTCATATTTCTCTTTTTTTCCCCCTTTTTTGTATCTTAGCAGTTTCCCTTGCTTTTTAGGGTAGCTATTAAATTGCTCTTGTAGTTGTTATTCAGAGCAGTCAGGAGCCAGCCATTAGAGGGTGCCTCTGCACCAAGCAGCTCTCTTTCCTTAAAACCCAATTTACTTAACTTTAAGTATTTGTAGATTTAACAAGGAATCATTTTATGTTCCCTAGAATTACCCATTTTCTTCTTTAATTTGCATTCCTTCGTGAACTACTATTCTTGGAATTCAGAGGATTAAGATGCAGATAACTAAAGGTGATTGAGAGAAGGTGGAATGATTCAAAGCAGCAAAATTATTACATTTCATAATTGTTACTGTAAAAACAAAAGAAAATATACATGGACCCCATGCAAGTGAAAAATGGGCTGATCTCTTACCTAATTAATGACAGAGAGGAGCATCTGTACTTTATAGCACTTGCCACAATATTACTGCCTTGTTTAGAAATACATTCATTCATTATAACTCCACTGCATATATTTGCAGCAAGAATAGTAAAATAGGTGCAGTTTGAAAATTTCTGCCATTGCTTGGAAAGATATAAAAATAAAACTCCAGTACAATACAGCAGGGTTTTTTTCCTCTAAAATCATCATGATTCCTCATTCAGTAGCAAACTTATAAATGCTCTGTCTTTGCTGTAAGAATGTGCAGGCAGCAGAGTAGGGAGCAGGATTTATAGCCATTTGTCCTAGGAATACGAATTTAAAGCCTGCACTTCTGACCCAGGACATTGGTGCAAGATTAGTGAAGGAGAATAGAAATAAAAAGATTTCTAAGAGAAAATTCTGCTGTTATGGAATCAGTTCCTAAGACTGATTGAATAAAAGCCATTAAAATTCAAAAGTGGAACATAGCACAAAGCAGTACATCTCAGTTCTGTGCCCAGGAATGGTCACGAACACTCAGCAAAGAAATCTGCCACCTGCAAGTCTTTGTTAAAGCCAGCCTGTGGAGATGGTGATTCTGAAAACACTCCTCCCAGAGAAGTTGATACATCTTTGCACTAATTTTCAGATTCAAGGTAAGGGTTTCTGATATCCAACTGCTTTTGAAAGCTTCCCAAACTTCCAAAGACCTTCTTGACTAAAATGTTGGTTGACAGCTGAAGCAACTGGCACAGAGCTTGGAAAGGAAGGGGATCAAAGCTTTCTTCAGGAGCTTCTTAAGAAGCTATATAGCCTCCTAAGCCTTAAAAAAGGTAGCAAAATGTCCCTTCAGGCATAAGTGTCCTCATCTTTATTGCACCAATATATGTTGATATGCCCATAGTAGCATCTTTATACAAAGGGCTGCTGGTACTGCTGCCTCCAGTTTTACATGTACAGCACATGATATCTTTCCTGAGATTGTGAGGAGTTTTCTTCTCAAAAAGCAATGTTTACATTGCAAGGACGCATGGAATTAAAATGGGTGAATCTTCCTGACGTCATATTCACTAACAACTTGGGAATTTAGTATTTGCATATATAGTTAAGTAATGTGAGTTTCAGCATCAGTGGGTGTGCTTTGTGAAGCTGACATGCATTGTTGTATAACTAATTTAATTCTAATTCTTCCAAGAGATTATTTGATACTCATTTATGTTTCTTTTAT
The DNA here is from genome assembly GCA_013397895.1 of Origma solitaria. Taxonomy (NCBI): domain Eukaryota; kingdom Metazoa; phylum Chordata; class Aves; order Passeriformes; family Acanthizidae; genus Origma; species Origma solitaria. The sequence continues at coordinate 1,058,726 of VZRL01001653.1, read as the reverse complement.
CTGTTAAAAGGTGTATATTTTTGCTTTAGTGCCTGCACTGTCTAGCTCTGACTCAAGAAAATTTTTTTTCTAATTTGAGAGTGAAACCTAGGCAAAAGTAAAACATCTTTCTCTAGCATAGACTGAATTATTGGATATTGTGAATGATTGGATATTGGATATCCTGTTCTTTCTATATAAAATTTGGACCTTCTGGATGAATCCACAGGTAACTGGAAGCATGTGAGTGCTTTGAAGGCATTGGGCATTCAAGGTTATGTCATGTGTCATTTTGAAGGTAATTATTCACAGATTTAAAAAAAAAAATTGGATGAGACCTATGAAAACAATATAAGATACTAAGGAAATCTGTAAAGCAACAGTTTATAATGTTTGCCCAGCAAACTTCAGCCCTAATCTAATGTGTTTGGCATTATTCTTTTGCAAATCATAATTGTTTTTTACCTTGGAACAAAATATTGGTGCACACGCTCTGTTCACTAGGACCTTGGACCAATCAACCCAGTAGCAGTTTTTCCTCTGAGCTCAATGATAACAGGATCCAATTTTAAGTTACAAACTTTTTGAAAATGAGCTACATGGATTTTGCTGCTGGTAGCATATTTGAGTAGCTGTTGTAAATGACTGGTTGAGTTCACAACTGGTATTTTAAAATTAGAACCAGGTAACAATGATGGATTAATTGAAAACAGGGAGTCTGCCTAAGGTCATATTTTAGTCAGTTGATTACACCTTCTGGTATTATGCTTTATAATTTTAACAGGATTGATTCCTTTAGTAAATAGTTCTTGTTTTAGCAGGAGCTGCTTCATATGCCTCTTTTTACCCAATAATTACCATAAATCCATTAGTTGATGATGGGAGTAGAGCAAAGAAGCATTGTAATGAAAAGAAAGGATAGATGAACAAATATACTGGATATTCTAACTCATGAACTCATGAATGATACTCATTAATCAGACACATACTCTGATTCTGTGTATCTTGTCTCCTTCAAATCTAGTCCACTAGAAAAACACCCTGAATATACAGCTGGACTAGTAAAGCAATAAGTCTGAAGCCAGAGAACATATCACCAAGATTATCTTACAAAATACACGGCCACTTCTATGAGGACCCAATTCGCATTTCTCTCCATAATTTGACTATATTTGGGAAGATGCTGCAAGCTAGCTGGTTGTTTCTGTAGTATTAAGTGTTGCCTAAGAGTCCATTTTACATTTCAATTTTCATTTAATACGTAATACATGTGACTTCCACCACTACATTACTTTACAGGAGCTAAGAAGAGCTACTGGTTCATACCAACGAGAAGTTAAAGCTCTTGCATGGATGAAACTGGGGCTGGTGTTTGACATTGCCTCTCCATCAGTATCAGTATCTAGTAGATCAAGTAAAGCTACTGTAATGTTCTGCTTTTTCAGGCAGGTGAAGCTGATCATAAAGTGGCACACAACAGTATTTACCCGATGGTGATAGTAATATTATCAAGAGGAAAATTTTCCTTAAAAGCATTGGATGCTATCTATTGTTTATGTGATCACTTGCAGATCCTAAATCTCGATTTCTCTTGACTATAGATGCTCAAATTTATAGGAATGGTGCTGGAAGTTAGCAAATCTATTGTCATTATGTTGTAGGACAGCTTTGAGACCAAAACTGTTTTAAATACTGGGCAAAGGCAACTGCAGGGGTCTTGCTGGCAGCTGGTCTTACTCTGCTCCCATAAGAGGTGAAAGGAAGCTGATCTGAGCTTTTGACCATTTGGGACCTATCTTGTTTGCTTTTCAATGAGGCAGATTTCTGAAACTAGCTGTACTTATAGACCAATTATTTTGCTGTCGTGGTTCTCTTAAGGGTGATGGAGTAGTTTATAGCTCAGTATTAAAATCTGCGTATATTTGGGTTTATATACACCCCCACTGCTCAACAGTTTCATTGTAATTATGAAAATGTTTAAACAAATGCTTTTTTTTCTTCAAAGTTATTTTCCGTGTTGCATATCTGCATAATTAGAACACAACATAAACTATACTGTAACATTACAATCAGGAATTAATTATTGTAACATGAAATTTTCTTTTTTTTTCTAACTGCAAAGGTGAGTATGGCTTAAAATTGAAAAAATACTGGTCCTTTTCATAGAAACTTGTTTGAAGATCATAAAGGAGTACAAAAGAAGAAAAGCTTTTTGTTTGTGTTTGCAATCAAATCTTTCTTAAAAGGAAGTCTGACACACAGGCATTGTAGTTTTTTTAATATTACATTGAAGAAACCAAGATACAAGTCTCACTGGATTAACTAGAATTCAAGTATAGCAGAAAAAAAACATTTAAAAATAAATACTCACAAACAAGAATTTCAATGAGCCTTGCAAAAGGCTATTCAAAGGTGATTTTCAAATATTAGTAAAGCTTAATTTTTTGCTGTCTAATTTATGGCCTGCATTTAAACAAAATAGGTCAACATAAAATAGCTACTGGAAATTATTTAAATGTAAAAACATTTTTAAAAGGAATGCAAAAAAATACATTTAAAGGTGTTGTAGATCTAAAAATAATCTGTTTGTTCTAGTAAATTTTTTCAACTCATACAGTATACTCAGAAATACATTTCTATTTTTAAAGGCAGCTTACAAAGTTGCAAGATTTATAAATGAAATCAATGTGTTTACCAATGTTCTTTAGAAAATTCTTTAAACACATACTCAGTGAACATGCAGAGTATAAAATGTTAAAAGGCCAGAGCTGTACAGTTCAGCAAGAAATTTTTGGTACAGCCCATAAATAGAAAACTAAATAGTTGTTCATGCTATATTTTCGAGTGCTGCTCTTTGACATTCATACAGATCTGGTTAGTTATGCAATAGCTAAATCTGAAATACTGCATAAAAATATAGAAGGCTTATGTTTTTGGGTGCAAATATAGTCAAAACTCAGACTGAGCTGTGGTTAACCGATTACTTTGGACTTAGCTGTTGTTCTGATCACCGTTTATTTCCTAGCAGCCCATGCTGCAAGGCAGCTGAAGAAATAATATGCTAATGCATAGAGGCATAAATGGAAAGAAACAATTTAGATCTGCTGTCTGTAGCACTGCTGAAAACCCACACATTTACATCATGAATTTTCAGGGAGAACTGGTGTTCTAAGTTAAAAGACCTTCCAATATAAACTTCCTTGCCAACAGGAATTGCGACAAGGGTAGGGCAGTGGAGCAAGGACTTTTCCTGTGCTTGGATTATTTGCAGGTCCTTTCACCTTCTTTCTGCTTAGCTTAAAAAAAAGAGGGATATTGTTTTCTTCTCCTTTGGCTGATGATAAGAAATAACTGTTCCAAAATTTTATGACCTATTGACCTTTAGTAGTGAAAAATTTGGTTATTTACAACAGCAATCACTATCTAAAAGAATGCCATAAAACAGCTTGACATTTAGTATTTCTGTAATTGCCTTATGTCATGTGTCAACACTGGGTATCTGTAGTTTGGATCACTTATCTGCTATCTGGCTTATATAAAGGCCTTCAGGGTCTTTATCAAAATGTGTATGTGAACTTTTCACTCTGTGAAGTAAAAACCTAGGTCAATTATATCTATTTTCTGTGACCTTCTTAACTTTTCACGCCCACTCTGTCTGAGAGTTGTTATAGATTGTGATACTCGCCTGCAGTATCAATTGGAGAACAGTTCTCAGCTTCATTAAGGTTGTCAGAGGTGTGGCTGATACATAAACTTAAGTGTCTTCTTGACAAATGGCGGCATTACCTCCCTCAAATTAATTCTGCTTCACCGTTGTTAATCTTATTATCTGTTCAGTTAATCAATAGCTGTCTTTCGAAAGAGCAGACCAATAATGTGTATTGGAAGTGAGTTTCTGAAGGCAGGAGCCCCAGCAGTGTGGCAGGAGAATTCAGATTCTGGTTCTGTCATCTTCTGCTTGAGTGATAACTCAGCAAAAACCGTGCCTCAGTTTTGACACATGAACAATCAATTTGGTGGCAACAAGTTACCCCCATATAGATTTTCTGTTGTATTTTTGCACATGTCCTTGAACTTCAGCACCCCCTATCTAGTAGACAGAGTTTTTAGTTCAGAGCTCAGAGGATGAACTGGACAGCTGTCTAAGCCAACAATTCCCATTCTGAACAATGGCCCTCGTACGTTTTTGACCAATTAATTGTGCAAGAAATAATTGGTATCAGCTGGAGATAAAATGTTTGTTCTGTTTTACAGAACATTTTTTACAGTATTTACGGATTTTCAGTGTTCTTACTTTGTGTCAAATAATCTTAATGCACTTAAGGAGCTATATGTATATTTTATAGTTAAATATATAAATATATTATAGTATGAAAACTCAGTGAATCAAACTGTCATTGCGAAAAAGAGGATTATTTTCAGGCTCACAAAACAAGAAAATAAACCTCACAAAAATAATTTAATGGAACATGATACAACTTCACAGCATATGGCAATAAATCTACAATGTACAATTTTCATGCCAGAATTCTTGAGTTATCAGATAATGTATTTCCTTTCCATGATTATTCTGCAAGCCATATTTAGGCCTTTCTTACAATAGAAGTTTCACTGTGTATTTTGATACAGAATGCTCTAGTGTGTTGTTCACCCATCTACAAAATAGTTTTCCTATTTAGATTGGGGAAGTTAGAATAGTTAGAAGAATTTACTTCATTCATGTGTTTGGCAAAAGTATTCTGAGTCATCAGAGTCTGAAGAGAAAAAAGGTAGCAACAGTAAATATTTGCCTAGAGATTCAGATATATGATAATTGATCAACTTTTTGTGCTAGTTGATAATATTCTTAAACCAATATTTTAATATGAATTATGCACTGAATGGATTTATAGAACCATGCCTGCATTTCTAATTCTTGAAATCAGAGGTTGGTCTTAGTGACAGGGAATCTGATTTTCATTTATACCACAAAATCTACACTTCTTTTCTCATTGGAAAATGGATTTAAAGGAGAAGTGAATGAATATAAGAATGAAGCCCACTGTGCTGCTGAAGATAGCCAGGATTTCAGGCAGGGGGTTTCAGTGCCAGGAGCAGTAATTGTGAGAAGGGGCTGGCCTAGGCTCAGAAGGAAATAGCTGCAGGTGAGGAGCTGGAGCTCAAGAAGCATCTAAGAGAAAGGGAGGAAAAGAAAGATGAGCCTGACCCTGTTTGTGGAGCGTGCAGTGGGAGCAAAGGGATTGGGGAGCCAACACAGTGTGAGAGTGGGGACTACCAAAGCCAGCTTGCACTTGCCATTACAGAATGGATTAGTAACCCATTTGATTCAAATTTGATGGGGTCAGGCTTTTGCTTTGTGTAGCCAGGGCGTTTTGGCTCTGCTCAGGACTGACAGAACAGGATTCACCATTGTGCTTAGCCACATTCTCACAGGAAATGAGACTTGGCCTGGGTGCTGTTGGTGAGGCACTGCAGAGCTCCAGGGATGGTGCACACATCTCAGGCTTTGCCTCTGCAAAGTGAAAGATGAAAACTAGAACCTCTTTACTGGAAAATAAACCCAAGCTTCTGCAACTAAATGAATGAAACGTTGAAGAATGCAGTCCCAATAGCTTATTTCCTGCATAGGTGACAGAATTACTGTCCCCTGCATTCCAAAGAAAGGAGCTGGATCAGAATGCCACCCTTGCACCCCTTTAACTTCTAACCTAACTAAAACTATCCCACTCTGGGCTATGTCTACAATGCCTTATGTGCAAACATTTGTGAAATTTGAAAGTAGTGTGACTGAAAATTCAGGATTGATCTTACCAATTGAGCCTTAGAACCTGATAGGACTCCCATAGTTTGCAGATTTCTACACCAGAGCAAGGGACTGTTCACCTGTACCATCTTGTGCTCTACTCAAAGCACTTGTGCCAATGTCACAGATGAGAGCTTCACTAGATCATCCAACTGAGCACAAAACAACATTCCCCAACTCAAACGTATCTACAGAAAAGCAATCAGGGCCTGAGCTATCCCTCTGTGTTCCTCAATTCTGGTACTAAGACAGTCTTTCCTTGTGCCCTCCTGCGGACTGGCACAGCATTTTCAGGAATTACATATTTTTGACAACTTCTTTTGTGAGAAAACAAATCAGGTTACTTTTTGCTAATTTAGATCAATGGATTAAAAAACTTTAAAAGGTTAGACAGACACACAGACATAAGCATCGTTTTCTTAAGAAACCAAATTAAAACCATCAATATGCATGCATAAATTAAACATTTCCCTGTAATTGCTGTTCTGCTGACTTTTGGTGTAATAACTTGTAGATGTGAAGGAAGAATCGGGATTGTTTCTGCTTAATGCCAGACTACAAAATGAAGTTTTACAAATTCTCATTATTTTACTAACTTTATTTCAGTATGGGTTTTATTATATATCAAACAGGCTGTGGCTTCATATGACTGTAAAAAGCTGAAGCCTGTCTTGTAAGATTGGGAGAATATTTTGCATTTTTTGTCTGTCAGAACAAGATGGACAAAAAATTTTACTGGTGTATTTTTAAATTTATAATTACACTAAATTTTATGTTGATGTAGCTAAAAACGTAAAAGATAGTATATCTATTTTTTTTTTTTGTGTGTGCGTTTTACACAAAGAAAATGTTTTATCAGCTTAAAGAATACAGCAAGTAGCTACTGATCTAATGCAGGTAGTTCAATCTAAACTTTACCTTCCAGAGTCAAATACTACATTTTTAAATCATACTTGTGCTGCAGGGAGCTTCTCTGCTAGGTGAAGGAGAAATTGGTCACAAAGAGGAAGAAAAAACTGGCAGTGATTTCCACTCCAAATATTATGTCACAGAAATAGAGAAGTTGCTGTACGATGGCGTGATGACTTGCTTTGTTGAACATTAGGTGTCTGAATTAAAAATTAGCCATTGTGAGTACCTGTAGTAATGCCAGAGATTGGATATTAACATTTGCGAGGTGGAGGAAGGGAGGCACAACTAAGATTGAGGGCAGTCTGCTCTGACATCTAAAGCTAGTAGAGCTATTGTGTCATCAATCCAAAATCAAATGAAAAAATAAGTATTTTTGTGAATTAGAGTCCATTGCAGCTATTACATTTTCCATTTATCTGAAAAAAAGATTAGACCTGTGGAACACGAAAACAATCTGGATTCTGCACCTGGGATGGGGCAGCCCTGGATGTACAGACTGAGGAATGAGAGGCTGAAGAGCAGCACCGTGGAAAAGGACCTGGGGATCCTGCTGATGGCGAGTTGGATATGGGTCAGCAGTGCCCTGGAGCCAGGAGGGACACCCATGTCCTGGGGGGCATCAGGCACAGCATCGCCAGCCGGGCAAGGGAGGGATTGTCCTGCTCTGTGCTGGGGCAGCCTCACCTCAGTGCTGGGGGCAGTTTTGGGGCACCACAAACATAAAAAAGACATTCAACTGTTACAGTGTCCAAAGGAGGGCAATGAGGATGGTGAAGGGCCTTGAAGGAAAGCCATATGAGGAGCAGCTGAGGGCACTTGGTCTGTTCATCCTGGAGAAGAGGAGAAGACCTCGTTGCAGTTAAGACTTCGTCCTGATGGGAAGAGGAAGGGCAGTCACTGATCTGCAGTGACAGTGACAGGACCCAAGTGAACGGCCTAAAGTTGTGTCAGAGGAGGTTTAGGTTGGATATTAGAAAAGGTTCTTCACCCAGAGGGTGGTTGGACACTGGGACAGACTCCCGAGCCTCCCAGAGCTCAAGAATCATGCAGGCCCAGGAGCTGGACTTCAAAGATCCTCCCAACTCAAGATATTCTCTGATGGAATTCAATGGAATAGGAGAACACAAAAGGGTGGCCTGTGATGATTCTTATAAAATAATTCCTGGTATTGTATTATTAGCCAAGAAATTCTGATGCCTTGTGAGCAGTGAAAATGCATTCTGCAGTGTTTTCTTTGATTTGGGAATTTTGTCCTATAACCTCTTCCCAGCCCTGCATCTGAAGTGCCTCATCTTGTACACAAACAGGTGTCATTGCAGCAGTTTTGTGACTCTGCCATGGCAGAGGGGGACCTGCTCCTGTCTGGCTTTGCATTTTACCTTGTTTCCACTCCTAGGAGTGTGCCCCAAACTGCAACAGTATTTTGGTGGGGGTCCCCCTTGTTTATTGCTCTTTCACGTGGAGCGCTGTGTTTCTGGGAGCACGTTTTTGGGCCCGCTTTGAATGGAACAGGCAGATGGTGATCACAGGCTGCCCTGTAGACTGGCAGCTACAGGGGTCTATTCTCAGAGGGACACTTAAGGCAGTGTTGTCACACCAAGCCATGCTTCTGGCGCATGAACTGCAGAGTTCAGATGGTCTGTTGCAGTCAGCATCTCCCGTTCTCTAGCTCTAGGTTGCACCTAGTATATTTTCAGAGGTCGTGGTTTTGGAATGCTCTCACCTTGGAAGCTGAGCACAGCCTTTCACAAGTACCCCACTCTCCCAGGTGAGTATGGAAAGAGAAGAAATGCAGCACTAGTGCCCCAGATCACTCAGGCAGTGCATAGTTTCTACTTAGTTATCATTACAGTACCTGTGTTGGAGGTGTCAGAGAGAACCCTTGATATCAATTTCAGCATTTGTTGATCTTATAAAGCATCCAGGCAGTTATTTTCTGTATGAATGGTTACTAAACTGAAGAACTTTTTTAGACAAAATAATCCTCACACAGATACTGGCACAGGCTGACCATTGCAAAACATCTCCATTTGTCAGTAAGCTTTTGCAACCACTAAAATATCCTTGTTGTTTGTGGTGACATTGTGAAAGCAGACAGTAACAGTAAATGTTGTGTGAGCCAGAAAAAGAACCAGCTGTTAAATTGAATTCCACTTTTACCTTAACAGTAGAGTTATTTCAACCCATTTTTTTCCAAATTCTAATAAATTTTAAAGAGGGAGGGACAGACTCCTTAAAGCTCAATTGGAGGAATTTTTATACATTTTCACACCTACCTTCTTTGCAATAGCAGGGCCCAGCTCGTGGAGTTAAAGGAATATTGTAAATTCTGAGAGGCACTTTCAAGTACAAAAAGATGACTTTGTCGTCATCATCCTCATCCCCTTTGTGCTGGAATATAATGGTGTGGGAAATGATGAGATGTAGTTGCGTAACTCTGAAAGTTGACATGGGTTCCTTCAAAAGTAACAAGAAAAAATAATTCCTCTTAACCAAGTATTCAGGCTTGACAATGCCATATTTTGATACTAAAGCAAATTTTTTTCTCTCTTTTTTCCTCCCCCTTGTAGAGTATAACTAATCCGAAGGTACTTCAGATTAGAGTTTGTTAGACTGGAACAGTATTTTTGGGCAGTTGTCCATTCTCAATGGCACAACAGTAACAAACATTCCAATAATTAGCTGTTTAGTGAGTGCTCAGAGTCCAAGGAAGGGGAGAAGAAAAAAATCTCTACTCTCAGTATTGACAAATCTCTTCTCCTTTTTTAGGTACATGGAGAATTTTTTTTCCTCTTGGTTATTCAGTGTGGAGCTGAAAGGCTGTTCTTTAGAATTCTTTGGGTTTTTAACATTTTCTTACAAAATTTCTTTTTTCCGCATTTTTGGGGAAAACTTTCTTATTAGTATGCATCTTGGACACTGAGTATTTAGTGCCCATTTGAAAACTTGCTTCTGCTTTTTGACAAGTTCATTCTATGTGTTTGACAGTGAAAAAAATAAGGACTTGAAAGTGTTTTCTGACCTGTCAGTGGGGAAGGCACTCAGGAGCATTAAAGAGTTGTGGGATGGCTTTATATTCAATAGCGGAGCACAACTAGAAGTGCCCATGGAGCCTACATACAAGAGCTATGGAATAATTTGGGGATTTTGTGTTAGATTATCTGTCATGCCAAAGTCTTCTCGTCTTACCTTGTGTTTTGGGTTTGTGCAGCAAGATTTGGGGGGGCAGAGGGGGGTGGTGGCTGTAGGTGTGGCTTCTGTGAGCAGCAGGAGTAAAGTTGAGCCCAGGAAGAAGGGAAGGGTGAGTAGAAGGTGTTTTTAAGATATTATATAATTTCTCATTATCTTGTTTAGTATTATATTAAACTGATTTCTCCAAGTCAAGTCTGTTTTGCCCGTGATGGTAGGCAGTAATCTCTCCCTGTCCTTGTCTCACCTCACAAGCCTTTAATTCTATTTTCTCTCTCCTGTCTCACTGAGCAGGGGAGAGAGAGAGCAGCTTTGGTGGGCACCTGGTGTCTAGCCAGGGTCACCTCACCACACCTTGCCTCGGGGCAGATGTACCTTCTCTCTTGTTGAACAGGTCGTCTGGCACTCTAAGGTGTGTGGGGTTTGTTTTAGTCAAGCCATGATAGGATTTTGAGAAGCTCACACAATTTGATGACTTCCTATTAGTGAGAGATTCTGATCTAGGATCTACGGGCCCTGGGGAATGCAAGTTTTGTTTCACTTGCTGAAGTAAGTAAGTAATAAAAAAATGAGAAAACAGATAAAATGATAACGTACAATCTCCTTTTACTTTAGTCCGCATGGAAAAAGAGGGGCTGCCCTCATCTGTATTTATGCCAAAAATGGTTCTCATGTGCAACAGACCATCATGCTACTAATCTCCTTGCATTTTTTTGCAAACCTCATTCTCACCTAAGATGAAGGTATATTCTATTTTGTAGGTATGTGTTGTGTGTTATGAGCTTTTTTTGTTTGTTTTTTGTTGTTTGGGGTTTTTTTGATAGAACTATGGGATTTAGTAAGTCAGCAAGACTTTTTGTACATTTGGGGATCAGTGAAAAGAAAATGCTGTTTCCACTTGGTGCTATTTCAGTGGATTAGGCAGCTCTTCAAACATATATATTAGCTTGAGTGATAACACCTCGAGGTCTCCCAGCTTCCTTGGTGCTACTTGAGACTCTTGCACATATTTTTCATCGTAGCACTCTTGACATAAAGGTCTGATACTCTACGTGATGGAAATTCTGCAAACATTATTTAAATTGATTCATTATCTAAATGGCACTCATGGGAACCAAATGAAAAATTTACCCCAAAAAAGAAAATAGTTGGAATATAGTGCCATGCTAACAGTGGTTCTAAAGGTTGCTGCATTGTGTGAACACCCCTGCTGAGTCCAGCTTTCCGTGGATCCTTGGGTTTAGCAGAAGAAGTGAAAGTAATTGATCTGGTGGCCCATTTATGACTACAGCACTGCAGGAAATCACTCAGGACAGTCTGCTGGCTACTGTGTCTGGGAAGATTCCCAATGCTCCTTTGAAACACAACACGTCCTCCACTGGGAATATGCAGATGGATTGCTCAAAAAAACTTTGCAAGCATTTAATAACAATGCACGTAATACTTCAACTCGTATTCTATATGCTTCACATCTGTTGTTTTGTTAGTTCTAATTGACATATTCTAAGTGGTTTGTTTGGTTTTTTTTTATTTAGAAAGACATAATTTGTTTTGACACTGTAACTGATGTCTGTAAATATTGTGTTCAAAACTGTTCCTTGACTATATTGACACTTCCCAATGTACAGAGTTTAAAAGTTTTGGCCTGAAAGTCAAATTCTCGTATGTAAGTCAGATATTTAAGTAGCTGATTCAGTTTTGCATGGGTCAAGGTGATAACCATACAGTAAAACTAGATTATATAAGATGTATATTAGACATTATTTGCACAACATTAATTGCTTTAGTGAGAGCAGCTATACATTTAAAGAAATGTTGATTTCTCTCTGTGTATGTGTATACATTCATATTACATTTCTTATCCTATTTTTTCCCATTCATTATTCATTTTATTGTGATCAGAAACTACAGCTTACATAGAACAAAATATCATCGGTGCCAGGTTCTTCTAGCACTTAGTTTCCCAAATACTTGCAGTTTCATGGGTGATAGAAGGTAAGAAATTGGCTCATGCTGTTTCTTTCCCTCTTTTGCATAGTGCTAAGGCTCCATATGTCACCAGATGTCCTTCTGCCTGACTGAGATGTTTCTGTGGTCTTTGAAGACCAACTTGCACATTAGAGGTGAGCTGTTACCCGTTGCTAGAACAAAACATCATTGATTGATGAATATTAAATAATATAAAATTCTGACTACCCAAATGAAGTGGTTTTTATACTTAGGAGAAAGAAAATTAGGCATCACTACACCATTTGAATTTGGTTAGCTTCTTTGCTTTTCTTGTCATAGAGCTGGAGCATCCTTTCAGATGCTAAAGAATGTTAAAATTGTATTTGATTGGATTAATTGCTCTTCTCAGAAAGCTGTGGCCTACTTGACTGTGAACTTCAGTTTAATGTCCAGTTTGGGTAAATGATCTACAGTCAAGTGAACTACAGAGGCATTGTGATTTGTGCTCAGTGTGAAAATAAAAGATTACTGCACGTTCTGGGTATTTTGCCTGACTCCTTGAAATTTTATACTTACAAGGATGCATTTACCTTATTAATTGATTGTTCCAGAAGACATATGACTAATTACTAGCCATGTACAAATTACCTTCATTCATCTTCCCTTGCTATTCCTAAAATATAATACTAAAAAACCCCCACTGGTTTATAAGTGAACCACATAAAAATATTATTTATGACACATCATGCCAATTGTACCGTAAAATAATTTTGTTGAAATATTATTTTGAATAATCAATTGGTATTCAGCTGAATGTTATTATTCAAATGTTGATTCAATATGCCTTGACATCCCATCTTTGTGTGAGAACTGTTCTATGACAACAATAGCATCAAAAAGTCAAAAGCTGTATTTCATAGAAAAGTCTGGTGGTTTAAGTAAAAACACAGCTGTGATTTATTGTAATTAAAGTTTTACTGTGGAGCACTGTGCCTGTTTTCCACCTTTGACCTTCCTGTTTCCATTTATTCATTGCCTAGACACCTCATTCAAAAATTCTGAGGTAGAAGGGAGGATGCTGTCCTGGTTTAAAACCTGCCTGCCATTTCAGTGCCTTCCCACATTTTTCTTCCATGTAAGGAATTTCTCCCCATGGAATATGCCTGTCTGAGTTTAGAAGGACACAGGTGCAGTGACAAACTAATTCTTTTAAAACGATGCAACATAATGCTGTACTTAGATCTACCCAAAGGAGCTTGCCATGGCACGCCAAAATAATTACCTATCAGCCACAGGAGGAACTGACTGGTGGGGTTGCTGAAACATCCAAATTTCTTTGCCACAAGAACCAGGTAGACAATAATACCTGTAGATTAAGAATATTGGATCCTTTGAAAGAGCAGCTTTATGAGCTCATGAATCTTTGAGAAAAAACCCCAACCCATTGTCTTTAGCTCAGCTGTGTCAGTCATCAGAAAACATTTTAAGTTATTCCAAGGTATGCTTTTCACCATGATCCTTACCTTTCCTTGTGAAAGAACACCAAATATGCTAATTAGGAAGGTGGTAAAATACTTTTGCATGTGTACAGCTGGAAGGGAATCAAAGTGTATATAAGGGGAATGACAGCTCCAAATAAATGTAAGGGATTGTCACATCCTTCTTCATGCCTTGTCTGCCGGATCTTGAGAGTCCTAATGGTATTCAGGCTATATACTGTGCTTGTGTTTTAACACCTAAGACTGCTTTAGCTGGTAAAAACTGAGGTGCTGAACTTTGCTTTCTAAGTTGTGCTCTGTTTCTTGTGTCATATCCATAATTTAATGCATTTACATTTAATTGTGCAGATGAAGACATTGGGATCCACCAGTACTGTGACAAGAAAGAACAAGGTAAAATATAAATAACCATAACTGAAACTAAACAAAACTTTAAAATGCTCAATATTTGAAACTAAATGCTTGCTCTTCAAAGTGCAGGTTCAAATTTCTTGTTAGTATATGCCTCTGTATTTCTATGGAGTAAGGAAACACAAAGTTTTTCCCAACTTATGTCAAAGTATTTAAAAACATTTTAAGCCACAGAAGAAAAAAAAGAAAAAAGGAAAAATATTCACATATACCAACCGTTATGTAACTAGATACCTCAGTGGGATTTTACACTCTGAATTCGTACGGGTTTTAAGGCATTTTGTATTGTATGGAGCGCAGTGCACGGCCAGGTGATTGCCAAAATCCCAGCAGAGGGCATCTCTGCCTGCCCTCCGGAATGGCCATTCCAGGGCGAGCGATCCATTTCCTTTATCTGATTAATCCTGGTAATCCTACAAGTTTCCCCGGGGGCCGAAGGGCCTGTGGGCCTGGAGTTCCCCCCCTTTTCGCCCGTCTGAGCGCCGCGGTTCCCATGCGCCGGTGCTGACGGACCGACGGAGGCGGCTCGCGAATTTACCAGAGCTGCCTTACAGGGTGAAAGCATTGGGGCTGCCTTGATTGTTTTGGAAATGTCTGTGTTTTATGAAACTGTGCTAGTCCTCTCTCTAATATTAGTATTTGATGACAGCAGTTGTAAGGATTAATTCGTCTTTTCATCCTCTTTCCTCTAGCATCACAGATGAAGCACAGTTACTTAGAAGAGAAGCAGAAGCTAGCAGAATGTAAGGATATTTTCTGAGTTTCGTCTTACAGTAAGACCAAATTGCTAATTTGGATTGGTGATGCCCCTGGAAGAGAATTAAAATAACCTCAGACTGCTTCCAGTGAAGCTTTCTGCACATGTCATCTAAGACTGATGATCAGAGAGCTACACAGCACAAAACAGTTGAAAATTTGTAATTATTCCTTCCTGGTATATTTGCAATCTGGTTGGGGTTTTGTTTTGTGTCACTAAACATGGTAGCATGTATTGCTTTTCAAGTCCATTGTCAAAAGGAATCACAAAAATAATCCAGATTTTTCCTTATGAAACTTACTTAACAGATGAGCACTAAGCATTTTCCCAATCATCTCTTGACTTGCCACACCAACTGCCTTAAAACTGAAAATTATAACTGAAAGACTTTCAGCCAAAATCAAATTCCAGATTAATAATCAGCTGCCTTCATAGAATGGTTTTAGCTTTGAAACATTTGCACCATCCCTGCCTTACCTGGTTAAAAGCAATTTCAGTTCATGCTGTCACACAGCACTACTCTGACAGTTACAGATTTTTGTATTAGTACAACTTTTCTTTAGCTCAAGTTTTATGACTTCTGCATTGCTCAGAGCATTCATTACTGTTCAAACATTATTACATGACAACTCTGAATAATCTAATTGATTTTTTAGACAACTTCACAAAGCAATGTCTACGCTGTTACCCAAACGAAAATTCCCATGTAATTGCGCGTGCATTTGAAGGCAAATGTGTTCTGGAAGGATTAGTTCTTTCGAGCACTGCAAGGTGTGTTTGGAGCAGGTTGAAGCGCTGCTGGGGATGAGTGTGAAGGTGCAGCCATGTGGCAAATCCACACCCGCTGCAGAGGATTCTATGTCAGGCTGGATCAGTACAGCTCTGGGAAGGTGGGGAGGTGAGGAAGGGTTCCGGGCAGGGAAGAGCCTCACAGGTTTCCATCCCTTGTGCTCAGAGTAGTGGAAGGAGGAGCAGGCCCAGTTAAACCCCATCACCAGCAGCCCCAGTGTGACAGGCAAAAGGAGCTCAGGCTGCTGCACCTCGTCCCTGGCTATGCAGGGGTGCGCACGGCACGAAGCCTGCACGGCACATTTTGGAAAGGAGCACTGGGGAACTTTATTCACAGCTGTTGATTTGTGCAGATAGTTTGGTATCTGTACAGGCAATTTCCCATTTTGCATATGTGGATAAATATTCCAGTATTTATGAAGGCACCCATTGAAAATGTGATCTTACATGCCTAATTAATATTATCATAACAGTTCCACCAATGCTGGCTTCAGTCCAATGAAACACAAAGAGAAGTTGTATGCTGGTGTCCTCTTTTGTTGATATATGAAATCCTTCATTTTTTCACTCTATAGCACTTCTATTGTAAGCTCCTTTTTGCAGGGAGGTTTAAGCATAACTGCTAAGTCATTCAGTCTGGAAGTTGGCGTACAAACTGACAGCTTGGAACTCAAAACTTTTCATCAGGTTTCCTTTAAATAGGAATAGATTATAAACAATGTGTTCTAGTTTCTCATGGTTTTTATTGTGCACTTATGAACAGAAAACTGCTCACTTTTAAATGAAGAAATTTCACAAGTTGTTAGAGCCTGATTCTCAGCCATGAAACAAGCCAATTACTGGCAACTCCAGAGGAAGCTTTGCCTCCTCGTTGCTAGAATTAATGTATTAGGCCGGAATTTTCACAATAGTGTGCGGAGCACTAATACATTTGTTAAAGGACTTCAGCCATCATGCAGTTTCTTCTTTGCTTGACTTGGCAGACTCTTCAACCCAAATTTTCAAGAACATCCTACAAATAACTATACTCCATAAGTTACGGCGTTCACAATTGCCTGTTGTTAATACTTCTATATATGCATATATTCATGTGTATATATTTTGCAGGCATGTTAGTACCTGCTTTTTGAAATTAGGCAATGAAATGTTAGTTCCGAAGAACAGAATCTGTTTAGGATGCTTGAAGCTTGAAACTGAGTTAATATACTGGAGGTACTTTTTCACTGCAAGTAAGTGCTTAGCAGCTGGGTAAGGTCCTGAGAGCTTTGTGCACAATTGCCATGGAGAAGTCACGGTCAGTGTGGACAGAGCATGCCAACTGTTCCTATGACTGAGCCTTCCAAAAACACATCCTTTGACAACAGAAACCATGGCCATTTCCTTCCAACTGTAGGTAAGTTTTATGTTTAAGGTAACTCCTAGAAATCTTGGGCTTGTGTTTCCACAGAAAAGGAAGTTCAACTCAAAGAACTTTTTAAAATTACATATATAAATGTATGTTTGTAGACACACCCACTTGTATAAATATACACTCACCTATACATACATATTTCTCTACCTTCCCTCCCCATCCCCTACTTTTATTTGACAGCTCGAGATTATCCTTGGATCCTGAAAACCAAGCGAGCGGACAAACTGCGAGATGCGCTCAAGGAGGTAGAGGTATGACTCAGAAAGTTCCAAGCACAGCAACATCTAATCTGGTTTTCAAACCTCTTTCAACAGCTTTAATTTTCATAAAGATCCAACTCTCCCAGTGATGATAAATGTGCTTTTGTCTGGTGGGCTGTTCTAAAACAGCTGCATCTTTGTGTGGCATTTTTCATCTGTAAACTTGAAAATCAGAAGTCTGTTAACTGATAGTGACAATGTGTGCTGCCAACTCCACTCTCTGTTTTCTGTTGTCCTTTAGGACTTAATGCAGAACAGTCCATGTGTGCTGAGCAAATGGAAGAACAAACATATCTGTCAGGTACAGTGTCATCAAAAGGTCTTGCAGTGTTCAGTCAGTGGTGCTGAACAGCCATTCAGTGATGGGAGCAGTAGTGTTAGAATGTTAACTAACACAGAAAGTCTTTGGGGTTTTTTTAATGTGTGGGCCCTTATTACGTAAATTGGGTTTATTTATATTTCTAGCCTGAAATACATGCCTCAAATGAAAAGCCTGGGTTTTATCAACACAAAGAAATTACATTAAAGGGCCCTTATTCTGTGAGATGATGATGATGATGATGATGATGATTACTATTATTATTGTTAATTATTGTTATTGTGATTATTACTATTATTGTTTGGGGAAACTGAAAACATCGTGTACCTCAAAATAGCAGGCTGAGGGAGCAGCTGTATATTAAAATATATAGACAGGTCTGGAATCTGTGTTATATTATTTTTATGACTTAATTATTTACATATCTGTCACAAATCTTTTTACTTTATGCTTGTGTAATATGGGAGGGAAACTATAAACCAACTAGATCATTAATCAAGTTATGGAATAAAAGATATTGTGACATGTGGCACACATATAGTTAGGTTTTCTGGCTGTATGAGTTCCACATTCTGTGTACAAGAAACACTTTTTCACATCCTCATTAAAACCAAACAGTAGGGCAGGGAGGAAAGCTGAACATGTGCTCCATAACCATGTGCTTCTTATGAAAAACACATGTAGTGAATTTTATATGTTTATACAACCTTCATGAGAAAAAAGCATCATATGTGTAACTGCTTTGCATGGGGAATACTTGTCAATACTACTGTTTCAAAAAAGTAATTTTCTCTTCTAACTTTTATGCTTTTTCAGACTCATAATTTTTTCTCCTTATTCAAGTAGTTCCAAATGTGTGTCAGCGGAATGATTGTTAAATATCGGAACACTGTACAGCTAAAATTCCAGAAATGCCTTTGAGAATAGCAAAATTTTTAAATGCTTGACGTGCCAAATGGCGTGTAGTCTTTTCATATCGATAATAAAAATATGATTGTCTAAGCTACAGTTGCCTATCAGATCTTACTGCTAGTAAATGTATATCATCCACGTACAAATTACATAGTATACATCTGTGGATGTTAATCTTCTAGAGCTGATTTAAATATTGATTGTATGCTAATTTGGGGGAATCATTTTTTCCTGTTATTATTGTTCTGATTAGGAAAGGAATTTGGTTAAGAAATACCAAGTCAATTAGCTGTGAGTGCATTCGTTTCCCAGTTCATTGCCTCTTCATTTGCTTCCCCTGTCCATTCTCTCTTTTCCATTTTCCTTCCCCTCCCATTCATCAGCATCCACCTGCATTCTGTACTAATACATACTTTGGAACAGTGAACTTCTTGCCAGAATGTGTCATCCTGCCTTTATAATATAACACCTTTGGCGGACAATCAGTTCTGCATAAAACTCTTCTTTATTTTCTGACTTAGTATCCTCTAATTTATTTCAGGCTTACATTAATATGAATAAGACAAATACAATTTAACTTATTTCTTCTACAAGGTGGGAAAGAAAAGAGATGGGTGTCTTCATCTCAATATTTTAGGTATTGAACCATGGCATGTATGTCCAGTGATGGTATAGGTTACAACATAAACAGAGTGAAAGCTATAGGTGAAAATCATACTCATTTCTCTGTCCTTAAATTCTGCTTTTGGTTTCTCAATCACAAAACCAAATGTTTTTTGTTCAATAGTGACTGATTATTGAAATTTCCAGCAAGGGTTAGAATGTTTTGCCAAAACAATTGTGTTATTCCTCTTTCTGTCTTCCTGAAAATAAAAGACCTCCAACAAATGAAAACAAAATAGAGAAAAATGAATTATTTGGAAGAGTCTAGAACAGAAAAGCTGTCTTCTATCAATTTTGATGTCAGATGGGTTGCTTTTCTGCTGCTCATCTGTCTTTGAGCATTTGGCAGCAGTAATTGGACTCTCCCTTTTTGATGCAAATGTTCTGAAGCTTCTGGAAAAGATGTTGTATGTTTATTTTTTTAATTCTAAGTAGAATACTAATTAACTGTTTCAGCAGAGAGTGCTTACCACGCAATGGTGTGATCTGTGGTGTAACACTGCTGTATTCACAGCCTTTTTTGGATGAATACCAGAGCTAGTGGGAAGAGTCCATGTTTGCATTAACTTTGGAGAGTTAAAGCAATGTGTCAGACAAACAGCATGAAGAATATGTAGGAAATTACCCTGATTTTCATAATTACAATGTTTTGGGCTAAATTTGAGTGTATGGTTTTATTACAGCATCTATTTTTCCTTTGTTTTTAGTAGCAATAAAATGTCAAATAATCCTCTTTATAGAAATTAAAATATTTAACTCAACAGCCACATTTTCCCATTTTTCATTAAATTTTATTTGTATTTCAATCTGCCATATCTGTAGCTGAACCAGGAGCAGTTCCCTTTGTATTGTACTAGCAATGTGCCATCCAAAAACTCAATGGCTCCTGTACCTTGAGCAAGCCAAATGCAAAGAAAACTGGAAGATGATGCAGTGAAAACAAGACTATCCTTTAAAAGAGTAATATGATTTCCCTCAGATTTTGTGAAAAACAAGCATAGGGCTGCCGCCAGTGTGCCTTCTGTAACCTAAATACCACTATTCCTAATCCCTCACTCTTCCTCTAGCGCTTCCATCTTAGAACTGCCCACAGGCAGGAATTGGGGGCTGTAATTTTAGACATGCCTCTGCTAAAAATAAGTGTGCTGTCATGCTAACTGTTTGTGTGTGAATGGCCAATTAGGCTTCATGCATATGCCCCAGTGAGAAATCCAGTTGTTTTCCCTGCAGGTTATCTTGTCCACTGCATGAGTGTATTTCTCAAAGCTGGCTTTTCTCTATGAGTTTGCCTAGAATGACCATAATGCTGGCCCGGCTTTCTACCTTCCTTAGTGTTTCGTTTAATGCATCAAAATTTATCCTATCCCTTTTTTTTTCTTTTTTTCTGGTGTGCAATCAGTGCATTAGAAGTTTCATATTTACTTCCATGTCCATTGCCAAAAAACCCCAATGACCTTTATTTTTGCAGTCCTAAGTATACATTCCAGCCCAGCTTAGAGCTTCTGAAATAGATGATGTGCCAGTTCATGTAAACATAACCTAGAGAGTACAGGGATTTTTGTCAAGGAGTTTGCTCTCATGTTTAAAAGAGCTTAGTTGAGTCCTAAAAGGCTGAAGTCTTCTCTTTAGCTCTGTTCCAATGGGGTCTGAGCGCACACCATTTCTGTGTGGTACTTCTGACCCCCAACTTTGATGACCTGTGTTGAGTTGCTGAAATAATCCTGTAATCTTCAGTTAACTGATGTCAAAGGAAAATAAATAGACCATAAAAGAAGGATGACAGGAAAAAGACAAGAGGTCTTTACAATAAGATGCCACTGTACTCCTCAGCTTTCTCTGCCAGGGAGTAATAACCTAAGGAATTAATTTTATCGGTATTGTTGAGTTTACTCAACTCGGCTCTGGCCGATTCTCTCCTTGGTCTCCTTCTCTAACTCTTTGGAATGCTTTTAAGTTTTGCCACAAAATCATGAAATCTTCCCATGAAATGATGCCATTGGTTGAGGTTTTGTTTTATAATATAAGGCAGTAAAAATAAATGAGATCTGGCTGAAACATTTGATTTCCAAATTTTTTTTAGTTTTACATTTTCATTATGATGTTGAATTAATCACATACCAACATTGTTATACATTTTATTGTATAAAAGCCAAGCACTAGCTATGAGTCATATCTGTAACATGCTAATGAGAAAGATTTATGTATTCTTTGCTAAATTGTTTTGATTTCATTTAATTGTATTTGTGTTGCAATTTATGTATGTATATAAATACTTTTTCTGTTGCCATCATCGTCATACGAATCCAGTTGTGGATTCTGAATTGAGATCCACAGCAATATTTTCTGGCTTGTTCTGTCAGCCCCAATGCCCATAAGCAAACTGATTTAGCAAGATGCATGGTGACATAGCACATTTGATAGGAAAACCAAGACTTTCTGTCTAGAATACATGAGAAGCCAGCACCCATCCCCAATTACTAAGAGGAACACTGCCCTCATATTAAATTCTTTTGGTTGCTTTTGATCACAACCATTAATGTGTTGTGTGGTTTTAGATATTTGGAGCTAGAAGTACAAATGCATTGATTATTGTGAAACAGTAACGTGTAACAACAATAACTTCATCTGTAATAAAGCATGCAACACAGTAATTACGGTGGGGTGGCTAAGAAAGCAATCTGGAATGAAGAGGTGGGGAAAAACCCTGGGAACCTGCTTGAACAAGAAATGCTTTGCAATTCTCTTCTCCTTTTGCATATTCCTTTGTCAGTTGGGCTCTCTAAGGGAAAACAGTTTGCAGCAATATTTTTTTACAGGCGTATTTTCCTTCTCTTCCAATTTTAATCAGATAGACGCAAATCCTGGCTTTGCTCCACAGGTATCTTTTTAGGTAGAAGGTCTGATAAGCAGCTGAGCTGCATGAATGAGGAGTCAAGGGCTCAGGCTTCTGAGGATAAAGGGATCCACTTAAGTAGATGCTTAAGTTGTACTAAAGTCCATAAGTCATGAACCTGTACTTAAGTCCTTTGCTTAATAAAAACTAACTCAAATACATATTGGACCACTTTGCTCTTGGGGAAGGGCAGGGCTAAGTCTTCCCCTGAGTATCCTCTGCTGTTTATGTCTTTATTGCTCAGTGGAGAAAAATTTTTGGCATATAAAGTAGATAATCCCTTCTATCAAAGCCTTCGCATTGAACTCCTCGATAACACAGAAATTAAATGGCCCTTCCTTCCCAGAATGTAGGTGCCCAAACATTTTATTCAGACTACATTCAAGTACAAAGGCTCTGCCTTATTCTTCCAATCGGTATGATGTCATGCTTTCATATTTGTTTAGGAACACCTTGTGACTGTTCAAGCTCTGGAGATGACTCTTCTGATTTTGTATTTTCCCACCATAGTATTTCAATCTGAAAAATTTATGATGGGTTTCATTGCTGTGAATTTCTTTACCTAATTTAATATCTGTTGGACGGAATGATGTAGTGCCTTGTGTAAATGATGCCTCTTACATTGGCTTTTATTCCGTAACAACCATGGGCTCTTCCCTTTGGAGTTGGATCACTGTGTATCTGTGTTCAAGCTGAGTTTGCCATCTTCCCTATTTGCTTTATATTCATTCATGCTTGTGATTGGACTGCTCCCATCCACCAAAATATGAGCTTAACTAGGCAAGCTTATGTGTAACAGCACCTAGACCTCATTATCATGGAACAGCCTTTGCACAGACTACACAGAATGTAGCAAATTGAAATACCAGTTTCAATTTGAGCACATAAATATTTTCTCTTTTATGGGATATTTTTGATGAGAGATAGCATAGAATCATAGAACCATTTAGGGCTGAAAAGACCCTTAAGAGTGGGTCCAGCTGTTAATCTAACACTCATAAGTTCGTCCCTAGAACATGCCCTTCAGCTCCACATCTACATGTATTTAATATCTCCAGGGGTGGTAACTCCACCACTGCCCTGCTTTCTTTAAGTACCTGCTTGTACTTTATGGTAAACTCTAAGAACTAAATTTTAAGAAACCTCAGTTCTAATCCAAAACATTTTTAAAGGGAGATGGATGAAATGCTAATCTTGGCCATATAGCGTATAAGGTCTCTGATTTACTTTTTAAATTTAGACTCCAAAGTGCCTAGAAGAATGAACTTAAACCTATGGATCAACCACGCTAAAGTATTGTAGCAAAAATTTGTTAAATTACAATTTAAGATTTTCCCAAATATCTCAAACTTCTGAGGAGAATAATGAGAAAGAATGTTTTGCTGTAAAATGAAAGAAGGGGGGAGCACAATGTGAGAAACAATAAAAGCCATGGAAATGATACTACTTTTACCTGCTATCTGTGATTCTGTCATGCCATAGTGATAGCATAGAGAACTGTGCAATACTGAAAATCCATAGCACTGCTTTAATGACTAGTTTCATAAATGTAAAGCAAAGCACACCCGTTAGCACGACATTTTATATTTATATAAATGTCTTGTCTTGAAACCCTGGGGAGGTTTTCATTGATTCTTGTTATAGCTCTGGAACAGGTGTGATTTATGCCATTACAAGGAAATTAATACATAGGCCTAAAGTGAATTTACACCCTGACTGCACCATCCCTCTTGTTGGCACATAACTCTGAAAGATTGGGGTGGTTTACTCTCCTCTATCAGGCTGATATCCATTCAGCAATTTAGAACAGAGTTTCCTGGAGTATTTATGTAGTTTTCCTTGATTGTTTCTTGCACTGTTGCACTGTTTGTCAGCTCCTGGGTTTCAACCCTCACTTTTTTCCAGTAGGTTTTTTGGACATTTACAGCCAACTGTAGTCAAACCTTGCTGGACTTCATGTAACCAAGTTGGAAATAAATTGTGATTTTATCTAATCTAACTTCAACATAAGGACAAATTGAAGTTTTGAAAGATTGGAATAAAAGCTGCGTGAGTGTAAGCGTGTCTAACATTTTTACTAGGACAAAACCTTAAAGGACATCTGTCATGACAGGGAATATTGAAACACTGACTGTATATACATCTATCAAATTAATATATGATTAGACTTTGGCAGGATGGGAAGTGATCATTTGTTCTTAGAAATTAATTTCACATCACAGGTTTTTTTTGTTTCAATTTCATACATCACTAGAATTTATTTTAAAAAAATGTTGGTTAAAGATGTTAGGGCAAGAGCATAATTTATTTAAATATACTTGTTCTGTTCTTTGGAGAGCACGGAGGTATAGTGATATAGCAAAATATAAGAGTTTCCATAACTAAATTATTGGGAGCGGAATATTGCACAAGGGGCATGCCCAATTAGATCGCTATATTCCTGTCCCCCATACTTTTTATTTCTTATACAATCCAGTGGATTTTACTGCAAGAAACTTCTAAAGATTATATTGCAACCATGTTTGTCTCACAGCTCCGGCACAGAACAAACAGGGAATTTTTTTTCTGCCAAGTTCTCTTACAAGCAAAAGTGTTTCTTTAGCAGTTAAGTTTTTTAAAAGCACAGAGATTTCTTTAAAAATCTACTGTTATGTAGAAGTAAGAGTTGGAGTCCCAGATTCCTGGTCTTTCGTAGCCCCTTTGGACTTGTCTGCAATGGTCTTTCCACTGAGAATTCCTTTTATGGGTTTTATTTTCTGAATTCCTTTGCTATAGTACTTGCATTCAGAAAATGACTAATGGTTTAATTATGCGAAAAAAAAATGTTTTTCATAACTCCTCCCACTGAGCATTCTCTCTCTGATAGAAGATATTGCATAAGAAGGAGCTGATAAATACTGTGACTTAGTCTTCCAGATTATATGTATCACTTAATTTAAATTAATTAGGCATGAATATTCAATTAACTCTGAAATAACCCTCTGACTATTCTGTCCAATAGTTTGAAGCTTTTCTTTCTGAGAGAGACATCTATACCCTTATGTCAAGGAATGAATGGATTTGTTGGGGGCTCACAGCTATCTCTGTGGTAGGGCACAAATATTTAATATAAACAACATATGAATGATCAGAAATTACAAGAATAGCAAAAAGGTGCTGGTTCTAGTCTGTCATAATAATATAGAATTATATTAAACCCTACTTATGTTTTTTACATGCAGGCTATGCAGTTACTTCATACAGAAAAAATCAGGTCCATGGATGACAGAGTGATCAGTGTAATTCCCTCATTCAGAACAGATTTTTGATCTCTGTTCTTAACAAACTAATTCAATACGTTTTATGCAACATTTGGGGACTTAGCTGCTTCTTCAAGTGTTCAGCAATTGTAGTTCTTGTACCCCTATAATTCGGTGTCATGTTACATCTCTTTCTTCTATTGAAAAAGCTTTCAAAGTCATTATAAGATATCTTCACATCAATGATAATTCATTTTTGTAATTTTGAAAATTAGATTACTACATAATGGACGGCTGCTAATATGTACCTTGGAACGCTTCACTTTATTAATGATTTTTGACGTCTTGTTTTCTCGCCCTTTGGATTCAGCTCCTCTTTCACTCAGGTATCTTGGTGTCCCTAAGCCTTTCTGGGCCACAGCTGGAGAAAGTGGTGATTGACAGGACCCTGGTGGGGAAGCTCATCTCCGACACCATCAGTGATGGTAATTACACCCATGTGCAAATCAATTGCCTGCATTAACAATGGAGTAGAGAAACAGTATGTCAACAGGTAGACTAATTATTGCCACTGGGGACTTGCAAACACAACAAGTAATTGCATGTAATGCTATAGTTACAACCCTCAGGACTAAGAGCACTTTAAGAATAATATTTAACATCAAAGTTTTCAGGCTTGTCAAATGCTGCATGGGTTTCTAAAATTCCGTTTCTCACACATGGTAATCGCTGTGAACATGCCATTTGAGCTTGTCACGTTTGTTTCGTAAGTAGGGAAATGGGACAGAACCAAACATTAGCCAATTGAATAATTACATGGGATAGTTATTATTAAAGTTGTTATAAAAAAAGGCTGGATAACATTAGTTGTGTGGAGGTGTTCTGATTTAGTTTCTTGATACCCAGAATCTCACTATTGTTATTAACTAGTGACTGTTAAAAATTAAGTTTTCATTTAATGCAGAGGAAAACTTACAGAAACATCCATGTTTTCCACAGCTTTATGATATGACTCATATCACTGAGAAATCAACTGGTATCTTGGCTTTTGCACAAGCAGGAGAATGAAATTTTGGTGTGGGACATATTACACGTGCACTGCCTTCCAAACTCTCTAAGAGTAGATCCACATTACATCCTTCTAGTAAGAATATGCTCTTAATTCAAGTTTGGTCTTTAACGATTTATTTTTCTCTTTAGCCAGGCATCTATTGAATATTGGCCTAGTTTTTTGAGAAACTACAATACTGTGTCCCTCTGATTTTTTCTTATCAATATATTGTAGTTTAGTCTTGAAAGTTTACATTAATATAACTATGTTAGCATAATCTTTATTTATAAAATAATTTAACCCTGACCTCATTTTTTATGAACTAATTACACAGACAGCATAGAACACATTTACTACCTTGACTTCTTTTTTCTGTTCTTCACCTCACTAATTCCATCTCTGATTTTTTCCCCTCTGTTTCCAGAGGGAGGATTTCCTACTTTCAGGTGACAAAAAGTAGGAAGCCATGGAAGCTAAGGTTATACCCAAATTGAAGTGTTTGTGGAAACTGTTTAGAATAGTCTATATTTAAAAAATAATAAAAAATTAAATTATATGTATCATGCCTCACCTTGGCTTAATATGTCGTAGAAATACAAATATTTGTTTAGAAAATACTGCTAACTAAAAAAGCTTACAACTAAAGCAACAATAAAGCAACAAATATGTTTTACTACATTTAGACCACTGTATTTATTATACAAATAACATTATATAATGTTTTGTCCTTATTTTCACTTATTCAAGATTTTCTTAAACCTCCATGTTTGCTAATACCCAGGCCTGAAGGTGAAATAAAACTGCCTCTGTTTTGTAAAAGCAAATCACTCAATAACTTTCATTGCAATACAGTTTTTATTTTCATGAACAATAAAAGAAAATGCTTTTGTTACCCACACAAATGGTGTTCAAAATACAAATTTTTATACTGTACTATCCTTACATGAGAAACATGAGATAATGTTGTCCTAGAGGAAATTAATTTTAATTCAACAAAACAGCATGTCTTTCCAAATCTGATTTCAAATTACAGCTATGATTATAAATTGGGCAAGAGAAATTCTACATTTAGTACAAGAAGCCTGTATAAATATAAAAGTTCTCGCTTCAGCAATTGTGTGTATGTAGAAATGGGTAACAGTTACAATCTGCCAGAATTACTTGTGAAGTTGTTGTAATTCTCATTCGGAGTAGCATGTCCTTTTAACATTTGGAATAAAGGTCAGATTGTGTGCACAAAATACAGAATTACTACTGCTTTTATAATCCTCCTACATCTCAGAAAGTCCTCCTGATTCTTATTGTTTGTAGGCAAAATTTCATCAGCATCTGAGGTTTTTTGTAGCTCATCTTTAATGTAAACTATGTCTGCGAGGACATAAAGATATTTCAACTGTGTACACAGATATTGAGGACACTATATTCAGTGGTTTTCAATTTTCATGTGTGTGCAGGATCTGTGATAGCTTCTGAATCACCTTATCAGATGCTTTATCACCTTTTTTTTTCCCCCCCAAAAAGATAGTGTTAATGTTACATTTCAAAGGCAATTCTTTGGCTCTAAACTCTTACCCTTTAGCATTTGCATACCAGGTACTTCAGAGTTGTGCCAGGACATGACTGTTGGAAAATGCAAGTGGTTATAAATCAGACTAAAGAAAAGCAAAGCTGAGTAGCCAGTTTCCCATGCTTATATGTGAGATTAAACTGTCAATCTACTTAAGGATATGTAAAATTTAGGTTTAAGATTCTGGGATATTAGTAATAATTTATTTTTTTTTAAAGTTTGGTTTTTGAAAGTTGTTCCACCGAGTTCTCTTTGTTTGTTTCTAAATCTAATTCCACTTTAATTGGCATTTTCCTTTTAGGACAGGTTTCTGAGTTTACAGTCTGAGCACAGCTTTCTAGCTTTGTTTTAAATCATCAGTGATTCTTCACTGATCTGGTACTACTTACCCTGATGACTGCCTTCATATTCAGACATTCTCCAAGTGTGGGTGCTTCTTCCATAACAGGGTAACACTTGGGAAAAATCCTAGATATGATTTTCTAAGTAATTTTCATTATCAGATTAGTTAATCACTTTTATATTGAACCGATTTGGTCTAGCACTGCCTTATGATAACAGTGGGAATTCCACTGAGCTTTTCCAGACTCCAAGGGAGTCTGTTCCATCTTGGTTACTTGCATTGTTTGGGTGTCCCCATGTGAAGCTTCCAGCAAATTCATAACCCCTCTAAAGCCTAATCCTGCATGGAACAGCGTCCTTGGTGCCTGCAACAGCACCAGGAACCTTAGAATGTCAAAGCACCAGCTACACCTCAAGTACTAATTTGCATTTATCACCCTTAACGCAAACTACGCTGCATGAGGTGTATTTCCGAAATACCGGTGGATGCAACCATAAGGAAAAAAATACTGAAAGCTGAATACTGAGATGAAAATTAATGTGGAAGTGCATAAAACGTATTTTGAAATGTAGTGGCAATTTGATGTAAGATAATTTATTCGGGTGTATGTAATCAGAGAATTCCCTAGGCTTTATTTCTCATTTCCAAGAAGGTCCTGTCAGGATGACACACTGATATATTTTAGGACATTACAGGGCTTTCAGTGTAATATTTAAGACACTGCTTTGAAAAAAATTGCTTTTTATAGTGTCTCAGTAGAGTGTTCACTACTTTGTTTTGTTACTAGAAACAGGTATTACAGTGCTGACAATTTTTATTTGGGTTTTTTTTCCCCAGCTATTCTTACAGACAATTTCATCATCTTGTCATTTGAGGACCATAACCAACTCTGCTTTATTCAGTTTGCAAAGACAATGGATTCTCCTGATGTAAACAAAAGACTGGAAAAGCTCTCTTGTTTGGACTTCAAGGTATAGCTGCTAATAGGGACTGCAAATATTGCAGGAACTATACGTCATGAATCACCGGTGTTCACTGATACTGTATAGCAGCATAAATTGCAAACCTTTATATAATTGACCAGACCAGATCAAACTCTAAAAATGGAAGTTATTGAAAAGTAAAAAAAATTACAATGGCATTCTGAGTTAAGGACTTAAAATACTGTTCCAAGAGGGATCCAGATTTCTACTGTGTTTATTTTCAGGCTCAGACACACATTTGAGTTTACCTTGTATCCATTGAGCAGCAGTAAGTGACCCTTGGCACATTCTTGGCACCTAACAAGCATGAAGCAAAGTCTGTAATGGTAAACCTCAGTGTAAAAAATTTAAGTTAATGTGTTTTACCTCTTGTTTGTTGTGGGCTGAAAACACATGCATGGTCAATTACTGTGGCTCAGCTGATAGACACAAACACATGAAGCTCTGGTAATTCGGTCATCTGTCTGAGCCCCAAGGCTGTTGTAATTCTTTGCAGAAATCTTAATTTCACTTCTAGTTACAGTAATGGTGTTGTTGGGAGAGTTGCTTTTAGAATTAAGCCTGAGTAAGGAATCAAGACATGGAAGTTGAGCTTCTCAGCACTGGCCATGTGTGTGACCTTAGGCAAGTGACTTGGTGCCTCTGTGCCTCAATTCACTAGTTACACAGTGCAGATTGAAATATTCCCTTTTTGTAGCCCTTTTTGTGTGGGTGTGTCTTCACTGCAATGACAGCAGCAGGTGAAAGGTAGCCTAGAGAAAGCTGAGCTGGCTTTAAACTATCCAGTCTGGAGGTCAGTGGAAACCAGCTCATCTCAAGATGAGTGACGCTGTGTCTTGGATGGGTTGCTCTGGGTAGACATAACTTATTTCAGCCATAAGCATTTTGGCATCAGGACACCGCTTCCTTAGGTGGAACTGCTTGGTGCCACAGTAGTATGAAAAAATAATCAGCCAAGGCAATTAACTTTGAACAGCTCAAATAGGAAAGAGGCTGCATCCAATTCACTGCAAGAACGAGGAAGGGTCAAGCGTTTTCCCGAGAAATGTAGAAAGATGTTCTGTGCGAAAGAGAGAGTTTGTATTTATTTCAGACTGGATAAACATTAAAGAAAACGATCTTGTGATAGCAAATATTTTCCCCTTGACAACCCCTCAGTAATTTGCTTCCTCACATAAGGGAGCTTGCATCTGCAAGTCAAGCTTTTTAAGGATATGTTTAAGTTTTGCCATAATGTGTTTTAACTTGCTTGGGAGAAATACTTTCTGCTAGGATTAATATCTAATACATTTTCCAGGCTGTTTCAGTCCAGGGCCTCTTTTCAGCAATGGCTTGTGTTTGCAAGATTGATCCAACCTCTATAACGTGGATTTGAGACAGTTCACTGTTCACTGGGAACTGAGCTGATACATACTTTACTTTAAAATGCTGTGCCTTGTGCCTGGCCTGTGGCATTCATCGAGGCTGTGCTTTGGGAGAGACTGCGGTGTGTGGTGGGGCTTTTTCCTTAATGGCACTAAAGTTTAATGCAGGAGCTGTGGTGAACTGCCTTTGTCATTGAAGTGTGAGGGCCATAGCTCCTGACTTAATGTTTAGCGAAACCAGAAGTATCTGCTGCACTCCTTAATAAGTTTGTTAAGTTCAGTCCTTTGCTGACACAGCTGAGCTTCTCAAAACACCTCTGTGCTCACCGTTAACTTTGCTTTCTCTTGAAATCAGGGGGAATCACTGTGGAATATTTCTCTGCCAGCCCAAAAAAAAAAAAGGCATTTGCATTTTTTAATTGAATGTTCTTTTGTGTGAGGCTTACTAGTTAGGCAGCTAAATATAATTTTTATTATCTTCAGAAATGCACCAGTGTGAGACTGAAGAAAGTATTATTCACTTCTGCAATAATATTGTGTCAGCTCTCTGCATTGATTTAGAGTTCTTCATTGCTGCTTCTGGTCAAGCTTCCAAAAGCTGAAAGATCACAGACACAAGCACCAGTGTCACTCTCAGCAGAATAGCTCCCAATTGCACCTGTGCAAACTTGTAACAGTACATAACAATATGTGACAATTACAAATGTTGGGGGTTTAGGAGAAAAAAGGGCTCTTTAGGGTCGGGGTATTTTTTCAAGAGAAATTGAATGATAAAGGTAGCGTGCGCTGGTATAGAGCTAACACAGGATTAAAATCTGGAGCCAAGATTCAGGAAATTTGATTGTAGCCTTCATTTCTACCTCTGACTTTTGGCATAGCCTAGAGAATCCCCTAGTATTTGGGTTTATATTCCCATTTCTAAAATGAGAAAAGTGCTTGTAATATATAATTAAATTTCTGACGTATTATCATTGTAATGATAAACAGCTTCACAACAGTGTCCAGGCTCATGGTGGGCAAAATTGGCAGCAAGGCAGGACTGACAGAGTTCTGTCAATAATAAGAGCAAGTCAACCATGCTTTCCTCCTCACAGCTTGATATTTATCCAAAAGTTGAGTTTTTTACACAGCGCATACCTAAATGAATGAATTAATCTCTCTATCCTCTTCCTTTCTAATTGATACCACCTTGAATTTTATTTGAACTTTGAAACAATAAAGAAAGAACTATTACATGAATCACTGCAGTCTTGAAGACCAGCAAAATAGAAAACCATCTATTACTATTTGTCTTTTCTCAGTGACCTGAGTCCATGTTTGAGAGTGACATGTCTAATGCCAGACATTAAGGTTTACAAAGATTTATGGCTGTTATGACATGTAAGGGTGTTATGAACAGTTAGCACTTTAATACAGGACTAATTAATACTTGTGAAAGCATTTGTGCTTTTCCAGCCTAATCAATGAGTTGTCACTAAATTAGCTATTTATATATGGTCTATTTTAAGTAGCAGCTACCTGCTAACTATTGTGTGTGTTTTGTCTTTACCCATTAAAATATTTTGACAAGTAAAACACAGGATATTCTGAAAATATTGACCTTTCGTAAGTTTTTCCTGTTTGTGTTTTTTAATCCATTTCAATTTACTGAAGAAGACAGAACAAGGAGTTAAATGTTTACCGTGAGAGAACAACATTGGTAATTACTTTGATTTCAGTTGCTTTTGATGTGTATTCATGGGATGAAGAGGTCAATAATATTATGACCATGCAAATAGAAAAGGGTTCTTTTTGACCATATAAAAAACAGCAAAGGATTATTAAAGCATTAACCTTGATTTTAATGGCCTTGGTTGAGAGCTGAGATCACAATTTGGATGAGCCTGATTATTTACTAAATACAATACATAAATGCAACGGGTTCTTAACACCCATTGCACTCTGGCATTATCGCATTACTGCCAGCCTTTGTTGCCTTGCAGACAGGAATATGAAAGCAATCTGTCATGTAGTGAGACTGGCTCCAGAAGCATTTCTCTGATAAGAAGACCCCCTGCCCTTTGCTAGTGTCTGGTCCAGTAGGCTTAGCCATGCGCTTAATCCCCAGAAAGTGGTTCGATTATTGCTGACCAGCAATGGCAAGATAGTTTTTTTTTCCTCTAGCTATCAACCTTCCATTAATTCCTTAAGCAGAAATGCGGTGCAATCTATATTTCCTTGGCATGTGTCACCCAGATGGTGTGCTGCTCATGTTTTCAAATAACCATGCTCCAAATAACAGAGTTTGAATAATAAATTCCACAAATCCTTCCTGAGAAAGAGGCACAATTCTCAAGAGCTGCATAAACTTTACGCATGATGCTGTAGCTCATCCACATTATGCAGAAAAGTATATATTCTTTTGCAAAGCAGATGTTTGTGTTTCCATTCCTTAATTTTGGGAGGAAAAAGAAAGATATATATTTGCTCAAATACTGTAGAATATATTTAATATTTGATTATGTCTTAAACACTAGCCTTAGCTCCGTGGTCAGCTTTGCAGAACTTGTCATTTAATATGGCTAAGCTTAAATCCTGTGTGGAGGTCGATGCTGTCAAGCAACCATGACTGTACATTTTGGTATTGATTGGAGTCATTGCAGTAAATTCCTTCTTAACTGATATTCCTTTCCATCCCAATCCCCTCCCCACAGATAAAAGTGTGAGCATGTCTTTCTGTCTGAGGAGATATTTTTCACGTTTACAGACAGCCTATATGAAGATATGTATGTACGCAGTGCTCTGTGTATTCTTTCTCGCACATCCAAAGTAACTGTTCCCTTTTGCTCCTACTATGTTATTTTGTCACCTCAAGTATTTCCTGTGTTTTTTTTCTTCCATCAGATTTCTTATGTTGATATACTTGGACCAGAAGGTAGAAGGATGAAACACCACCTGGCAATAAACTGTATGCAAGACATGGTCATTTGCTGGTGGTCAGCAGCTAGTGATGGAGCATGGCCTTGGTCTCCTATTTCCTGTGAGAGGGACAGAGCCAACCTATTGCTATTAGGCTGTGCACATGGCAAATTGGAGGTAAAGTGATGAACTCTCTTGTTACATGATTTAAAAAAAAAAAATTACTAAAGAAAGAACTATTCAACTTAAATGCGTATTAAAGTAGATATAAAGAATACATACAATTAAAATCAGCCATTCTAATCTTAAAAACAAAGGTTTGTTATTTAACAAAAAAGCATCTTATTTACTGTGTTTACTGTTTTCACGTCAAAACTGTCAACCTGAGAAATGTAGCTGGGAAGTTAGGTCTTTATCGTGGAATAGCTTTGGTGCTGCTGATATACTGAAAATTAAAGTGTCAGAGTTCCACTAGAAAACTCTAATCTGAGTTAGCAATTGTAACTGTTGCATGCATGTCTGATGCAATTTTTTTACATTGTCTGCAATGCTAACTGATAGGCATTTTACATCTCTTTCGAGTGTTTTTCATAAAATATTAGCTATGCCCAGTTGGTGTTTATATTTTTCTTAGGAGTATTAATCAAATTAGGGACTGATATTTTTTGAAAAGGGAAAGTTAAAGCTCCCCATCTACCCATGGAAATGTAAGATATGAGTCAGGACAAAGCTACAAGCTCGCCCTCTTCCTGACACTTACTTAGCTTACCTTTTCAGGCAGATATTTTCATTTCAGTAATTTCATTTTTGTTTCACCTATTTAAGAATATTTGAATCCAGTTTGTCTTGTTAGGTAGCAATATAAAAATGAAGCTATCTGGTCATACTATGAAATATCTGGAGCCTGAATTTAAAGTGTAAAAGCTTTTCTGGTCTAACATCATGTACAGATGCTCCTGTATTTGAAATTTTATTTTTGATTCATCTTTGCCCAGGTTTATATGGACTAAAAAGACACTGACTGTGGGAGAAGAGCACGAACTTGAGGATCAGCTGTGAAATAGCTGTTCTGGATTAGCTATTGCAGACTATTTCCCTGTGGGGGAAACCCCTAAGTAACACTTAAGAATAAGCTACCCTTACAAACAGCATCCTCCTCTCTTTAATTAGGGAAGATGTAAATGTTTTAATGTGTTGGAACTATTACTTTGATAACTTATATTCATTTAAGTGAGATTCTTTTCCCTTGGGATTTTCCATCTATTGAAAGAGAAGAGAAGAGAAGACATAGTTGAGACAGCTTTTCTTATTTCTGTCATTAGTCAGTGCAGAATTGAAGTTTAAATTACCTCCAGCTCTGCCTTCTTTACTTCTTTTCAATTGACCTCTCTCCACTTGCGGTCATCTTTGACTCATCTCTCTCCTCTGCCTGATCTACACCTGCAGTTCTCCATTCCCCCTGCAGCTATGCCAAATCACATAGAAAATATTACTCTGCGAGCTGAAATGTGTGGCTGTTCTTTGTAAGCTTTTCCAGCCTAGTCCCTGGGCCAGTTTGATATTATGAAGCTTCATCCTACTAACATTTCAGACCTTATTTCTTACCATGGCTTCTGTATGTCCAGGTTCTGACAACAACATTCCTGTGCCTTTTTTTTCCCTTCCCACATTTTCCAGAAATCTCCCTAATGCCACCATAGCAGTTCGCTGTCTCTGTTTTCTGAAATGTTTTTTAGAGACTCTTTTCTTTTAAGAAATTCACAGAAACCACCCTGTCAGTTTAAAGCTCTCTGTGTTTCATTGTATATGTTTTAGGGAGATTTCCAAATCACAGCATTCCCCTGCACCTTTCAATACACCTTGTTTTATCCTTTTCTGGTTTAAATGCTAGTACAGTCCCAAGTACATCCCTGATGCTTTGCACAATAATGATAATAAACATTCACTGAGGCTCTAGGCCTAAAGTCATAATCATTGTCATTTGGCCCATATTGTAACAGAAATATAAGAAAATTCTTTTTTAAAGCAGCACTGCCAAATTTGATTGTTCACTTGCTTTCCCCTTTCTGATTCTTTGCCTGTACTTTTCTGTTTTAATTCTAAGATCTTCAGATGAAATTTCTTTTCCCCTATTTATCAATAAAATACCAAGCACTAGGCCAGGGCTATGGAAAACATAATCATATATGAATAACAAACTGTCTTGCTGATCATCAATCGGGCTGTTCCATGTACTCAGCTCTTGGATGCTCAGGAAGGCTCAAGTCACCCTGCTATACACTTTGCCTATGTATCCATAACATGACACCCATGGTACTGTTTGCTTGAGGTTTTTTGTTCGATTTCTCTGGCATTCCTTATGGGCAGGAGTTAAATTCCTGTGCATGGATGGGAGAATGTCATAACCCAGCAGTTCTAGAAGCAGAATCAACCCCCAATCTGCATTTAACTGAGGTACATTTTCCCCCTACAGTCTTGGAGGGGAATTTTAGCTTAACACCTTTAACTTCTGAAGGTCGTTTAATAACTTATACATGAGAAAAAGCATAGTTAGCATTTCTAGACAGCTTGTAAACAGTTACTCTCTAGGTCAGATACCACAAAAATACAGTGGTTCTGTAATCATGCTTATTTGCCTCTTTGCCTCTAAGCCCTTTCCATTTGTAGTATTCCTCAGGTATAGATTTGAAATAAAATCAGGACATGCCATAATTATTAATGAAAGTTAATCCATATTTATCATATTTGACCAGTAAAATGAATTTACTCCCAGCAAAAGATTATTGTCAACAGAAAAAGAATGAGAAGCATGAGCTTACTCAGTTTGGAGCATTTATCAAAGAGTAGTAAAGCAATGCCACCAACATTTTACTTGAAAACAGTAGTATCAGTTGGATAAAACACCAATATAATCTAGAATTAAGAGAAAAGCAGAAATTGCTGAATAGCAAGACCATAAAGAGCTGTTTGGGATGTTGGGTTCATGAAACCAAGCCCAAGGAAATGAATGGGTGCTCCCCACAGCCATCGCCTCAGTGCTGACCTACAGAAACCACAGAACAACCTGCCAGCTGCTGCCACTCCTGTTGCTGGGGCACAGCAAAGGCAAAGGGGCACTTACTTGGTACTACTTCCTGCCTGGAAGAATTTTGTGAGTGATCCTGGCTGCCCACCAGAAGAGTGCTCATTAGGATGAGGACAGGAATAGCTCTGGGATGAGACAGCTCAACCCCTCATCATGATCCTCACCTGTAACTACATGTTCTATGTTGGGATGATTCACACCACACATGGAGTGTTTGGGGTGTTGTGCACCTCAGCAGCTTTTCAGCTTCTAGAAGGAAATACATTTTACTTTTTAAACACACTATAATTGGATTTGAACTTTGCCACATGGCTTTATATTTTAGCATTTACTACCATTAAGGCTACAGGTAACCACTATTCCTCTACAAACAGAAATAACTTCTTCATTGCAAATCTTGACTTATTTCACTGATTTGTTTTCTGAGATCACTGTTTGCTGTGTTGAATGCTGTTAGATTTGTTGAAGAATTGTCCCTTGAAGAAATAACAGTGCTTTTCTCTTTATCATGTGACACTGCTTCGGTGTGCAATGAATGTTGCTGCAGGAGTATTATCTGTTGGACCTTTGTCTGCTTTTCTGTGTGCATGGGTTTCCTCCAGTAAACTCACCCATTTTCTAATTTATTTATTTAATTATCAAGGTTTAGTTTGGTTTATTTTGTTTGGGGTTTGTTGGGTTTTTTTAACGTCAAAGTACCAGCGATCAAAGAATGTTATTTAAATTGTCTCCCTGTGGAGATAATGCTGGCATTTTGATTTCAAAACCAGAAGAGGAATCTTCCAGAAATTATTTCAAACAATTTGCTATGAATGAATAGGATCTGGTGTGAAATCACCTTTGGATTAAATGCTTTGGGAGAAAGTCGTGTTAAAATCAACATGAACTTTATTCTGCAAACACAAATTAACAGGAGGTGCTGGTGCCAGGGCTCAGTTACTGTAGCACTTTGCATTTGTCTTCGCCATTCTTATTTTCACTCCATTTAGTGCTAGTGGGAATGACTGAAATTATACTTCAATCTTGTGGAAAAAATAATTTCCCTGAGAGAGAATATTATTTTTCTTTCTCCCAAGAGATAATATTTAATAGTTATTGCTCTCATATTGTGCCTCGGATTTGTGAAATAAGCACAGCAGATCTTTTCTGTGTGAGCTGTCCCACAGTTACTGGAGTGCTCAGAAAAACATCTACCCTGTGTGCCTGAATGGCTGAAATACCTCTCACACACATACAGCACAGAATGTGAAATCCTCAGTGTCACGTTGGGTTAGAAGTTCAATGAATAATATGGGATATAAATGACGAATGATAAATTTTGAAGGAAAATAAGAATAATTGTTGACTGGAGATCTAAATAATAAGATTGCATGTAGGTTTGTAGATACAATGGAGCCAAATAAGTAACTAGAGTAGGGGCCTTTCATTTTTATTTAGAAATGTTTTAAAATAAAGTGGGGTTTTTTCCTTTCATTTTCACTGTGTTTTATTTAAAACTATTTTACTCTGGTGTGCACCACACTTCCCACTTTACATTTCTAATTAAAATGTTTGTTGCTATTTGGAACCTCACTGTGTGAAATTAAATAAGCACTTTTACAACATCCATAAAATAAATTAAACATTTTTTTCTCATCTGAAAGACACACAGTTCAGTCACAGCAAGCTTATTTCTCTGTTTCTTTTGTTTTCTTTTTTTCATCTGCCTGGTAAGCCAATTTTCTGCTTAAGAACTACTGGTTAAAGCTCTTACTTGTTTTGATACGTGGACTTTATCCTTTCCCAGCACTCTATGCAAAATACTTCAATTTTAAGTGTTCAAAGATTTTCACTGGGAAGAGTGATACTACCCACACAAGCGAGCGCTATTATTTCTCTCAAACATAAAATGAAAGAGAGTGTTTTAAATAGCATAGCAGGCCTCTTATTTACAAAGATTAACAGATTCCTTTACCTGGATTGTTATGATTCCTCGCTCTGGGATTTGAGAACCTGGCATGTGTAGCATCCCTCATCCTGCTGATGAGCTGATGCAGAGTCCAGGCCAGGACTGCAAGGGGAAAACAATATAAATATGCAGTTGTGGTGCATGACTGCTATGTTAATAAGGGAAATAAATATAAATTACATAGACAGTATTTAAGTGCACATACTGTATTTAGTGTAGCATTCATGTCATAAAGCTTTTAAAATGTTTAATTGTTTATGTATTTATTTTAAAGAAAGTAATTGGTTTCACTTCATGCAGAATGCTTCCAGAAATCTTTTCTTGAAATCCAAGGCTAAGTGCTCAGTCCGAGATTTATGGGCCGTATTTAACATTGAATGGACTCTGCACTCTGCCGTGTGATATTATGGCTCTGAATTCTCAGATCCACTGCCCTGCTGCCTCCTCCACAAATCTGACACTTGTTCTACGCATTTCTGAGGAACCTCCTCCAGCTTTTGCTTTCCTGTTCCATCAGCAAACGTTTTGTTAAATGTTTTAATGTCACCTTTTAGGGTTCCAGGGAACTCCTGCTCATCAGGAAGGAATCTCAGTGGATTCCTTTAAAAGGAATGCTAAGGCACTCTATGCACTACATTGACTACCATGTGGCTACTCACCAGATAGAGAAACAATTGGCAGAATACCATCTTCTTGGGAAAAAAAAGTTTTAATTATTAGACTTCTTATCTTTCAAAAAACATTATCTTAGCATTATTAATGTTTCTGCAGTTGTGTCTCTCTCTGCTTTAGTTTTCCAGTTAGTGGCATGAGGAATGAATAATAAAATTAATTTCTGACAGAGAAACCCAAATCTTCCCTCTCGGATGAAAGAGAATATTCATTTTTCCCCTTCAGAACGCCGAATACCAGTTGCATTCAGCAGAACTGGAAGGCAGAACAAAGAGGTCTCTCGGCTTGGTTCTCTTCCTGCAAGAGGCACATGAGGCCACTGATGCATGAGAAGCAGCTTATCTGTTCCAATCTGAGGAGAAATGTTTCTCTTGTTTTCAGCCAGAATATGAACAGCAGTGTCTAGAAAGGTTTCATTTAAGCTTTACGTGTTTCAACATTATGCCAAAACTTATGCTTTGAAAGGCAACAAAAAGTTTCTCTCCTTGCAGGAACTTTTTCCTAGTTTAGAATCATGTTAGAGACAGCAACCAGCCCTGCCTTAGACTTCATTTCAAGGATTTGCTCTCAAAATTATGTGAAGCTAGGAAGATTCTAATCTCAAGTCTCATTAGATTAGTCTTCCAAAATGCAAGCTTTTACTTCCTTTTAAATTCAAGGTAATGATCATAATTTTGTCCTACTTTTGCTCTAAGAAGGCAGGACAAAATTATGAATTGGGTGCAGTTTAATTACTGACTCTCCAACAATCATATGGCAACATTTATTTTTCTGTGACAGTTTCCATTGCTGTTTTCCTCCAGTCTCTCCTGTAGAGTTATAAAACCCATGTTTCACGTATTTTCTTCTCTATTGCCTTAACCTTCAAGGCCAGTCTCTCTTCAGAATTTAATAGTGCTTTCAAGCTCTCATTTCTTGTAGGCTTGATTGTTGTGTGGATCTTCATGACTTTCTTGTAGCTTTTGAAGAGTCGTCCAGAGAAAAATACTGGTTTGGGGTCAAAATATGTAGCAGAATAATGCAGTACATTGAAACCTGCCACAGGAAGACAGAAATCTGAGTCCCAGAGGGCCTCAAGGCTCATTTCACTGAAGTTATGGAAGCTTTGAAGACTTGCTTGGGCAAGATTTCTCTTTCACACTTTTGAAAGGGAGCTACCTGGGTCTCTATGCATACTCTTTGGGAAAACTGCAGAACAAACAATAACACTTCACTTTGTCTTTATTTGGGGTTAGAGCGGTCTGTGGTCATAGTAATCCTCTGTCCACAATAACCTCTTTTAGGAGTTTCCTTGTCATGCAATTTAACACCGTAATAAACTCACTTCTGCAGCTCTAACATCTGCACAGTAGCCACTGCAACATTTTGTGGGCATAAAATGAGTAGTTGCAGAGGCTGGTGAAGGAATGATTGAGGTGAGAAAATGTTTTTCAGGCTATAAAAGTGGTGTAATCTTTTATGTCCTCTTTGATATATATTTTCGTGGATCTCTGTTGAGAATTGTTGATGTGGTTTCTGCGTTAGGTGCTTTTGCATGAAGTGGTCCTTTGCAAGTCCCTAGCTACTCATTTTAAAGTAGCAAAGACATTTGTATTAACTGTCAGCTGGTTTCCAGCCAGAGACTTGTAATAATCCCTTTTTTTCTTTCTTTTGAATGAGAAAGCCTTTTGCTGACAAAATAACTAAACTGTCAGAACAAAAACATCCTATATCATCAGTCTGATCAACATCCCAAAAAGCTTGTTTATAAATTTATCGGTCACTTTAGAAGTAATGGGTGGTATGCCAGAAAAAATCTGAATTTCTTATTCTCCTTTGCAGGGTGAAAGTCTGAATCGCATGTTCAGTTGGTCTTGTGATCTGTGGAAATCAAATTTAAATTGCTCTAACGTTATGTGTGCCTTTCTGTTTTCAACCTGAGATTTCCAGATTTCCTCTCTCACCCTCTCTCTACCTTTTCATCACATTTTTTACCCCTTTCTGTGCTTTCATACCACGTGGACTCAAGGGGCTTCCAAAAGTTGTGGCAGGTCAGCAGCTTTAATTTACAGTGAAGGTTGCTGTGGGTATTCCTGAGGGCGGGGATCGGCTCAGGTTCACATTTTCCTTTCAGCCCTTATTTCTGCATGAACGAACACCAGCAAGTTTCTGACTGGCTTCCACTGCTCTCATTTTTCCAGAGACACAGGTTTTCCCTCTATTTTTTATGAAATAGCTTTTCATAAGCTCATCTGCAACTTATTTACAGCTGGTTTTCCTCCCACGGTTTCCCTGCTCAAATCCTGCGCACCACCTCTCGTTCAAACCCATTTGTCATAGTTCATGAATCCTCACTGGTCTCCACTGCTGCCTCCACCACTTAGGGGTACTTTCCATGCTTCCACACCACAGATTCTTGCTCTTTGCCAGCCGCTGTCTTTTTTTGCTGTCTTTTTATCACATTCTGCCTTCGCTTTCTTCCTCCCATTCATTCAACATTCACGTACCCCATAATGGTCCCCCCTTTTCTGCTATCACCAATTCATTTATTCTGCATCTAAAGCTGTATGGCACCGAAGAACATCTACCACCTACTCATTTGGCAATGTACAGTAGGTGCTGTTTTAACATGCCATTGTTTCTACCACTACAGTGTAATATTTGCGGTTACCATGGCCCAGAGCAAATGATCAAAAATCCTCTATGCTCGATGCTCAGAGTAATCTACTATAGATTTTTCCAGGAATTTTGGCATTTCTACCCCACCCCACTTGTGAATAATTAGTGACTGTTTTGTATCAGTCAGCTGCTTCTTTCTTCTCTTACTATCACTGTTAGGACCATCCCCTCTTTTATCTTCTGTTCTTCTAACCTGTTACATAGGTCCAGACAACAAATATGGCTCAGAATATATTGCAGGGGTTTTTTCAATCAAACGAATGAACCTTTTAAGTGTTAAAAGAGTAGATTGCAGAGCTCCATTTCAAGAATGCCTATTTGTGACTGACCCACAGGAAACCGCATTTGCAGCGGTCTATTTTTAAGAGTAAAGAGTCCCAAAAGGCTTTGGATTTTTGGCAGGTGCTGAGTTACGTCCGCACGGAGTGGGACCCCCTGGATGCCAGGTTCAGCTCTGTCCAGCCCCACCAGGTGCTCACGGTGGAGCGCTCGGTGTCGGCAGACAAGGAGCCCATGGCCGACAGCTGTGTCTACAAGTGCGTCAGGAGCAGGATCCAGTGCGCGGCTGTCACCAGGATCCCGCTGCGAGCCACGGCCATCAGCTGCTGCAGGGATGTGACAGAAGACAAACTGGTGCTGGGCTGTGAAGATTCGTCAGTGGTTCTATACGAAGCCTTCAACCAAGTGACTCTGCTGGCCCAGGCGGAGCTGCTCCCTGCTGTAGTGACCTACCACCCCTCGGGAGCCGTGCTGGTGGCCGGCAGCTCTCAAGGGGAGCTGCAGCTTTTTGACACGGCGCTGTCCCCAATTAAAATCCAGCTCTTGGCACAGGACTATTCACCTGAGGCAACTCTGCAATTCAGTAAACACTGTGAGGTGCCCACCAGCCTCATCCAGATCCAGTGGGCTGCTCCTCCAGTTGCGTTTCCCAGCGCTGACAGCTCGGATATTCACGACCTTTTGTTGGTTAGATTTGACAAAGGACCCTTGGGAGTGCTTCACTTTAAACTTGGTAAGTTGCTAAGCACATCTGTTGAACCTTGAGCTCTCAAAGAAACATCTGTACCCCACAAGGTTTGGAATGCCCTGATTTTAGATATATGAGACCATAGCCTTAAAAGCAAATTGTTCCAAAGATATCTGAAGATACCAAGGACTTTTTTATGTTTCACAATGACTTTATATCTTTTCATATGGGGTCTGACAGAATAGGACCCCGATCTGCTGTCAGATCAGCATGCTATAATGTTTCCCACTGCTTTACTAAAGCATAACAGTTTTTCACCTGGAAAATTAATTTAATCTGCGGTATATAATTTTAGGAATTACATTCATTCTGTAGTAATAACCCTAACAAGTTAAAATGAGCTATATTTAATACTGGAATGGTAATGCTATTTTCTTTACCAAATTTTTTTTTTTGCATGTATGATGTATATTTGTCCAGTATTCTGTTCTTCCTGGCTTCAGTACATGAAGTTGCACCTTTTCTTCCTTTGAAAACTTTCCACAGAAGAAGGATGATTTTCATAACCTTCAGAGAAGTTTGGTCTCTCAATTAATTTGCAAGGAATTGTGAATAAAAGGAGAAGTAATAATGCTAATTTTAGAATTTATATAGCACTTCTCATTTTAGGTGTAAAGAGACTTTAAAAGAGTA
The DNA here is from genome assembly GCA_013397895.1 of Origma solitaria. Lineage (NCBI taxonomy): Eukaryota > Metazoa > Chordata > Aves > Passeriformes > Acanthizidae > Origma > Origma solitaria. Next base: position 1,015,511 of record VZRL01001653.1, on the reverse strand, counting down.
AAACCAGAACTACCTTTTACGAGCAGGAAACAAGAAACCGTAAAGGAAAGCTAAAGGGCTTTACAAGAGTTACACAGTGGCTGAACTAAGAATAAAACCCCTGCAGTGGCTCATCAGTGAGAACTGTATTCATTTCATTCAAGCCAGGCAAGTTACAGTGGTGCAAGCCCATTGTGAGAGCTAAAAAAACAATCATGCTTAAACCCTCTGACTCCCAAGCCAGTGTTTCAGCAGGGCAGACAGCCATCCTGGAAAATTTCAGCATTTTGCCCATTGTCTGTCCAAGAAAACAGGATTGCTTCTGTAGATCTTTATGGGAGTTTTTAGTGATTCTTTTGTATAAAGCTATTGAGATTAGGAAGAAGCCTTTTTTATAAAAAAACCAAAATCAAACAACACTCCAAAAGACTCAAAACAACAATCTGGGTGATAGTAAGATTTGAAAATCAGCTTTATTTCTTTGCTTAGTGAGACACGCATGTACTTTTGTGAGGGAAAACCTGTCTAAAATTACCACAGACCTAGAAATTTTAAGGACCAAATTAAAAAAATTTAACCAAGTGTGCCACTGCAAAAAGGTAAATCAATACAATAGGATGTTAGCAACAAAAAAAATGTTGGATTGACTTATAATTGTGTAGTTTTAAAAAAGCTGATCCAGTTTTTTGCTGTTATCCAAAAAAAAACCTATTTAAAAACCCATTTACAGGTTATCGTTTATTTTGAGATAATTAGCTGCATTAAGTTCAATGACAGGTTTAATAGTTGTGGAGTACCCCAGAACACTAATTATAACAGCTATTTGATGTTTTTGTGCATGTTGGCCATTTTAAAAAAAACAAACCCTCTAAATTATCTCTGTCCTGATTTGGCTGGGATGGAGTAGAGCAGGAGGCACTCTACCCACCTCTACCTTGCTTTGCTTCAGTCCTCCCTGGTGAGGTTTTCTCACAACAGCTTTCCAGAAAGCACAGCTTTCCCCTTGCTATCTTTAGCACATTTATGTTCTTACCAAGGCAAGCAGGCTCTCAGTACAGGGATTTAGAGGCCTTTCCTGCTAATTGCCAGCTTGTAAACTTAATTGGACTGTCTCCCTGGGCACCATTCCTAAATCAATTAGGCAGTGAGTTGGCTGTCACCTCTTTTTCCCAAGCAGGTTGCCTGGAAGCGCACCACCCAGGAGAAGTCAAGCATCCAAATGGGAAGATGTTGACCTCTACAGCTGAAAGTTATCACATTTTAAAATTCATTCTGTATAATTACTGTAAAATCTTTTCTAGGAAGAAGGCAAAGCTCTCTCCCTTCTTCCCTCTCTCCCTCTTTGTAGTCCACCATGCAAAAATACGCTGCTCTCTATTTCATCCTGGTTTTCAGCTTTACACCTCATCTCCTCAGTTTGCCACACTGCCAAGGGAACACTGTGTTGATTAGTGAGTCTCTCTTCACAGTCTCAGCAGTTTTTAGGTCTCTGCTATTTAAGAAATAATGCAGAATAAATAAATAAATAAATAAATAAAATGCATTAAGAAATTATAGTGAAACTTTAGGGGCCCATGACAGCAAGACCCAGATAGGCATTCAGGACTGTAATAAAATCCATAAGTAACAAATTACTTGGAATTGTTTCCCAAAGAAGTCTGTTAAAAAACTATGTCAGTGAGAATAGGCAAGTATGTTTTTAACTTCCAGCTACATTACGGTTTTGGACAAGTTCTATGAATCTTCATTGTGTTGTCTATCCAGATTTATTTCAGGTAAAGATTCATATTAAACATACCCTCAAACACTAATGGCAAATACTTTTGGTGTCTAATGCCAAACTAATTTCCAAAAGCGGCTTCTTGTCATTGATGTCAACCCAGATCTTGTAAAATGCCAAATGTGGTACTGATGCCAGTGGTTCGGCATTTCTGGCCTCTAAAGGCATTTAAAATACAACATCATATTTAATTAACATGAAAATAAGTATTTTCATCTTTGCTGAGAGGTTAATGTGGCGATTGCCCAGCTTCTGTAATACTTTAAAAATGCTAAACGTTTAGGAAGAATAAAGTCTGCCGTAACTATTAGATATTAACAGGTTAAACATAGCTGTTAACCAGTGTAATGTCCATAGGCTTTGATACATGCAAATATAAAGTGAAATACAATAGAGAACCTTTCTTTAATGATGCTAAAAAAATTAAGTATTTCTCTGTTACAAAATGTAAATATGTAAGGTTTTTCCCCAAAAACATCAGTTCTGTATATGCAAGTTCTCAGCAGCTTGCCTCTGCTCAAGCTATATAGTCAGATGTTTTCCTCCACTTTTTTTTTCCTCAGTTCTTATTTCGCATCACAAACAGTATTCACAACATTTATTAAACATTTGTGAGGTATGTTTTATATATATCAGGTCTGCTTTTCTTTGTTATCAGACTTTGTTTTCCCCAGACAGTCCTATGGTTTTAATATCACTATTGAAATTTAGCTTGTTCCCTTTCTCATCAGAACTTTTTCCGTAAGTTTAGTTTCAATGAACAGCATCAGAATAGAAATTGAGAAAAAACACATAAACAAAACCCCAAACAAGCTATGTTTAAAGAGAGAGAAACAGTGCATTTATTCTGGTCTCTTTCTAATATTTGGAGGAGTACTGATAAAGAATACTCCATCAGAACGACCCAAAGTGAGCAGGACTTGCTAAAATGCCATGTGTGGCCTGTGTCACATGATCAGCTGGTTAGTCAGAGACAACAAATAACATCACTTCCTTCAGCTTTTCAATCACCTTTTCTGTTCAGAAACTGAGATCTACAAGTCAGGAAACATTCTTGTGGCAAACTCGTTCTTGGTTTCATGAGCGACTGTAATTCAAAGGTCTGTAGTATGAAGATGTTAATAACTTTCATGGTATCCCCTCAGAAAAAATGCTCCACTTAGAGAATATTGCCCAGCCAGAAGGAACGTCCAGAGCAGTTACAATATGGAGAGTAATTGAGCTGCTCTGAGGTTGGAGCTGCTCTACACTTGTATGCACAGATACATCTGCGGGACACAAATGCTGGGGTTTAGTGTTGTCCAGCAGTATTTCCTACAGGAAGGAGGTGCTGTGAAAGTGAATTCATAACCTACCACACAATAGTAATTAAACTGCAAATAAACTTGTTCTACCTTGTCTAAGCCAAACTTCATTACATGATGTTGTCTCCAATGACTTTTGGCTACATTCATTCAACTTCCATGTGTGAGGTTTACTGATGATTTTTGTCTGCTGTCCAGCACCCTCAGTCTAAGTATACCAAAACAGTAAGGTGCTATCTCATGTATAAAACTTAATACTGAAGCCCATCAACTTAATTTTAAATTATGGCAATTATTTTTAACTGTGCTGAAAAGTAGTCAGCTACAGTTTTATATACTCTGTATCAAACTGTAAACCCATTAGTTCTGTTTCTAATATTTCTTCTTAAAGGTGTGTTCACAAGAGGACAATTGGGCCTTGAGGAAATCATCCACCAGTATATTCATTATGATGAGATACAGGAGGCAATTAATGTCCTGAGCACCATGAACTGGAACACGATGGGTCAGCGGTGCTATATCTGCCTGAGTGCCATTTGCAACCACCTTCTTAAGCAAAAGCTTACACCAGACAGAGAAGGCAAGAGACTGTTTATATTTCTAATGCATTTTTGTGGTGTCTTGGTAATTCATGTGTGGATTATGACAATGTATTTATTGGCTGTATAAAGAAGACAGTAATGAGAATCCAGTCAGCCAGTCAGATTATGGTGCCTCATAATCACATGTCACTGTAGACAAGTCATTTCAATAAAATCTGGACCAATGTGTTGACTACATTTTAGCTTGTATCAATAGTGATACTAAAATAATGCATATGGTTATATATGTATGTATATGTATATGTATATGCTATAGGCATTACTTAATATATATAGCACTGGCATTATATTATGTAACTTCATTACATTCTATAAATGTAGGTTATGTTACAGACAAATGTTAGTTAATACAGGATTGAAATGTTTGTGTTATATTCATGCTGAGACAGCACCAACTTAAGGAGGGATGTTTTCCTGCAGCAGGGACAAGAGATTTTAGTACATTTTTTAAGGTGCTTTCGAAAGGTCATTCTTTCATTACAAGATGCAAAGACCTTGAATACACTATCCTCTGCTGCCTCCTTTAGGATTAAAGCATTTGTCCTCACTGTAGTCTAGCCCCCTGCAGTAGGAGCTGGGGTCCCTCAGAAGAAATTATGAATTTTAGGTTTAGCCCCATCTCTGCTGAAGCCTGGTGTGGTGCCTTCCTCTTGATTTGCTGTCTATCTTGAGACTCAATAGACTTCAAGATTTGAAGTGCCTTGATTTAGTGAAGGTGTTATCCTCCAGTCTAGCAGGCAGACAGCTGGAGACCAGGCATCTTTTGTGGCAAGAGAGAATACTTAGGGTTCTGGTGTGTTTGATGATAGAAAAACTCCAAGGTGTCCTACATTGCAGCCAAGCCATCAGCTATCCCATTTTGTGGGATCTGATGAAAAAAATCTCTGTGTTGCAAACATAACATATAGACTCCAAATAAAACATGCTTTGAAAAGGACCTGTGTAAAGGGCTGACCATGAAACTCTTCTAAAAATATGTACATTATAAACAGGTATCTGTGTGTTTCCCCCATGCAGCTCTCTAACACTGTTTAAAGCAGAAAGAATTTTATTCCATCCAGGAGTTATTCTATCTGAATCTAACAAATTTGGCATGGTAATTTGTTTTCTTTTTTATTAACAAAACCCAGTGGGGCTTTTTATTTATAGTGATGGGGCAGTTATCTTTGAGATCTTTATCCTGTCTTCAACATCAAGCTGGGCTATTTAATGAATGTATAACTGTGCTAGTAGTTACTCATATTCCATGTTGGTTGAAATATTTCAGAAGTGAAAAACATGCTGTCAAGAAAACAGCAATGGCAAGAGAGTATGGCTTGTTTTTCTATTTTAATCTAAATTGACTGCTGCTTTGAAAGAAAATACCTTTGAAGTTTGACTTATCTTACTATCTAGATCGGAGATAACATGAAACTAATTTACCAAGTGTTTGCTTGTGTAACTAACACAGTACTATTAGCACATTTAGTGCTATCAAGCCTAATAAAATAAAATGTATCTGTGCTTGGAAGTAAAGAACCATTGTCACTAAATACAGAAATGCCTAGTTCAAACAAACATTAATAATGGCAAATCAATAAGATTCTGTCTGCCTAATGAGACAATAGTTTATATTTTGTTTTTAGAGCAACATAAATATACAGCAAATACATATATAGCAAATTGTCCCTTTTCTGTCTATAGGGCCTTGTACTATGCTGTTAACTCTCAAGTGAAAGCCAAAGAGCATCAATATTATTGATCATTTAATTTCCTTTCAGCTAAGCTGGGGACACAAAAACATACTGTATGTTTACTTGTATTATTTATAATTTTGTATTAAAAACGTGTAGAAAAATGCCTAAGAGCTTGAGCTGTGGAGTATAGCAGTCAGAAAGTATTTAAAGAAGAGAGAACTTGTGTAACAAAAGGGCTTTATTTTATTGATTACAAGGGAGGTTATCCTGTTTCCCACCACTACATGCTGTCAAACCCTTAGGGTTTCTAGACCCTTTTATTTAAAATTTTTAAAGAACTGTGGGCCGAAGGAGGTTCCTTAGACCTCAAGGCCATCACAAAGAGGGTTCTGTTACCCGCTGACCTAACACAATAATCCCTGAAAAACTGAACTCCCTTGTTGTTTGCCTAAGAGGACAAAGATGGTTTGAGCTAATTGAGAGTTGATCTCTACTGGACAATCTTGTTCAAACTGTATTACTCTCATGAGTCACTTTTAGTTGTAGGCTGCTGGTGAGAACTTGATGTGGCAGAGACTTCTTTATCCTTTTGATAGCTTTTGTTGCTCAAAGTCATTGTCAGCTCTGCCTCCAAGCCAAAGTTTATGTGCACATTTGTGTTTGTACAATCTGTCATATTTTAATTTCGTCTGTCCTACAACAACATCACATTTCATCACTGTTTGAGGAATTTGACTGACTGCAAACATGAGCAACCTGTTGTAATTGAACCTAATTCACTTGTTTCATTGCTGCTGTGTTTGAATTCCACAGCACAGCTTGAGGCAAGCCTTGGAACCTTTTATGCTCCAACGAGGCCTCTCTTGGATAGAACTGTGCTGGAGTACAGGGACCCCATCAGCAGATACGCAAGAAGGTTCTTCCACCACCTGCTCAGGTGAGTGACAGTTTCAACTTCTATCAACTTAAAATTAATTGCATATTTCAATAACTACCTACTTTAATGTGGTTAACATTTTCCAAGAGGACCACCCCTGAAAAAAAGGCGTTCATTGTTAATGTTTGTTTAACTTGCACTTTGTTCCTTTCAAATAGAGTAATGCAGATAAAGTGCTATTCAGAGCTCTTCTGTCATCAATACACTTAAAATGAATCACCCTTTCCTATTTAGCTTGATAGAAAAAAAGATAGCATGCTTCTGAGAGATTGATATTCACCAACTGCTTGCAGATTAGCTATTGAAAGAGCTTACAAATTTGGAGAAAACACTAAGTTTAAAAAGATGCTACAATACAAAAGAATGCTGAATGGTCCAAGACATTTTTATCTTTGCACCACTGAAATCTGAATATTTTGTTGTTCTCACCTTTTAAATTCTCATATATAAATTCATGTAACTCCAGTAATTTTCAGTGCCATTAAAATAAGGGGAGAAAAGGCAACGTTGAATTTGCCTGTAAATTATATAGAATCATAGAATGGTTTGGGTTGGAAGGTGCCATAAAGATCATCTCCTTCCTGCCCACCCACCATGGGCAGGGACACCTTCCACTAGACCAGGTTGCTTCAAACTCCATCCAGTCTGGCTTTGAACATTTCCAGAGATGGGACATCCACAGCTTCTCTGGGCAACCTGTGCCAGTGCCTCACCACCCTCACAGTAAAGAGTTTCTTCCATACATTCAACCTAAATTTCCCCCCTTTCAGTTTGTAGCCATTACTCCTCATCCTGCTCCTGCAGTTCCTGACAAAGAGTCCTTCTCTGGCTTCCCTGGAGGCCCCCTCAGATACTGGAAATTTGCTATGAAGTCTCCACACAACCTTCCCTTCTCCAGGCTGAACAGCCCCAACTTCCTCACCCTGTCTTCACAGGGGAACTACTCCAATATTCGTAATACCAAATTCAGCGAGAATTTATAGAGCATTGATTTATTGCTGTATTTTTCATTCCAAATAAACCAGTAACTTGAATTTCAATCCATTATAGATATCAATATGCAGCAGTTTATCCTCCTCACAAATACAGCTGAGACGTTCCCTCTGAGAATTGTCCAGTGGATGAAAATAAGGAGAAATTGCCTTCTGAATGACACAATGTTTGTAACACCTTGTTGAGAAGAAGTGTAGATGGACATAGTGAGAAGGCTTAGGATGCACTCTTTTGCTGTGATTCATCCAGATTGTATATACATTGTTTCTATAGGCAAAGAAATATGAATGTGCTTTTCTTCAAATCTAAAGGAAAAGTATTCTATATTGTCTTCTCCATTTTGAGTCTGAGGAGGATCATCTTTCTGGTAAACAGGTCCATTCTAGTGGGGAAATTATTCCTTGTGGAAGAATGATCCAATGTTTACATAATACGCAGCAGTCTTTCACTGGAGTTTTATTAACACACGTGGCCACAACAGTGGGTACAAACTCTGTTATTGCCTTTCTCCCCGAAACCAGCAGGGAAGATGCTGTAGTGGCAGGGGCCAACTTGTAGTGCTGTGAGCCAGTTGCCTGCAGAGGACAGATGCAGGAAAAACGCCTCAGAGGTTGTGGAGAGGTGTAACTCCAGTGCTCTTGCATCTGCAAGAGAAAGGTGTATTCCCTCTGACTCAGGATTTGCTTCTAAGTGCTAGCAGGCATGCAGAGGCATGGGGCCTTGGCTAAGCTTCCAGCCCTTGGGGCTGCAGCTGAAACACTGACTCAATTCTGCTAAAACAAGAACCTTCAGTGTCAAAATGCTGCCTGGACAGCATGGGGCACAGGCAGGAGGTGTGCACAAGAGTCTCTTCACGTCTTTTACCTGCCACTGTAAAGCAGCCCTTGAACAATTTACAGTTGTGGTGATTTTTGGAACAAATTTGTGTTATTTTGCTGCTTTCCTATTGTCGAAGGGATTTGTATTCCACAGAATCGAAGTGATAGTATCATGTGATTGCTGCAGAACAGATGGTAATGCTTAAAGCTTATCTCAGAAGACATAATCTAAGTACAAAAATAAATGTTCAAATATGGGAGATTTATCTGATAGAAAGCAAGGAAATGGTGTTCAGAGCTGATCATTATTGCATTGAAGTGGCTGTGTCTTAATTGGTGTTTATTTCCTTTCAGATGTTTCCTTAAGTGACTAGAATGATTTGAATGTAGGCTAAGCAGAGAGAACTGCAGATTTGCTGGGGAATGGTAAACCGCAGTTCTGGGTGAGTGAATGCCATCCAGGCATGATGCAGTGTCTAGGGGGATCACAGGGAGGCACAGTGCTCACTAATTCAGGCACGTGAAAGTTGCAGCTGCTGCTATTACATCTGTCTGTGATAGGCCAGCAAGGCAAGGCACTTCTGCAGGTCTGATTTACAGCTGTGGGTTCAGAACAGGAGCAAAAGTGAGAAGGGAATTGTGCTCTTGGCTTCTCCGGTCACCATGATATACCCATGAGGACACTGAGAATGGGGAGTTCTTCCCACCGCCTGTTCATCAGGGACTGTATCTGGGTGCCAGGGAGCCTACATTTTAAGTCAGTTTTATGCTCTCTGTCTCAATCCTTGTCACTCCCAAATGCCCAAAGCCAAGCAGACGAGGCTTGGGAAGAATCAGAAGGCCAGCTTGACTGAGCAGGAATATTTTGGAGAAATATTGGAAAGTGTATGCCCAGTGAAAGTAAGGTCAGGTGACATGAAAGGAACACAGAGATGTTGTTCGCCACTGTAGGGAAAAAATTTGTGTGGCCAAAGCTCGACTGGAGCTGAATCTGCCCAGAACTGTGGGAGACAACCAAGAGTTTTAAAAAATACATTAATTGCAATAGACAGTGCAGAAATAACACCAGCCTTTTACAGGATGAGGATGATCACCTCACAATCAGGGGCATAGACAGGGCAGAGATGTTTAATGCTTTCTATGTCTCTGTCTTCAACACCAATGAAAGACTAAGGGGAGGTCCCAATGTCCTGAACTGAGCCCTGAGGACCATTCCAGTACTCCATCTGGATCCCCATGAGTCTGTGAGGCCTGATGGGATTCATCTGAGAATATCAAGAGAGCAGGCTGATGTCATTGCGAGGCCTGTGTCCATGATTTTTTAATTGTTTTGGCAATCTGGAGAGATTCACCTAACTGGAAGCTGGTGATTGTTGTCCTAGTGTTCAATAAGGGCCTGGAAACTGCAGATCTGTCAGTCTCACTTCAGTGACTGGTAAATGATGGAGAAGATTATTGAGGGAGGTACTGAAGAGCACCTGAAGGACAATACAGTCAGTGGTCACAGCCAACACGGCTTCATGACAGGAAAGTTCTGTTAATCAGACCTGATTTCCTTTTCTGACAGGGTAACCCACCTGGCTGATCAAGGGAAGCGAGCTGATGTAACCTTTTTGGATTTCGGTAAAGCTTTTGATACCATTTCTCACAAAATGTCCAGCACACAGCAGGATAAACACACCCTGTGATGGATGAGCTCACGGGTGGGGCACAAAGGGTTACAGTGAACGAGGTGACGTCAGACTGGTCACCTGTCACTAGTGGGCTTCTGCAGGGCTTCATCCTCGGCCCCGTGCTCTTCAACATCTCCATAAATTACTTGGGTGCAGGAATGGGAGGGATGCTGAGCAAGTTTGCAGATGACACAAAATTGGGATGAGCTGTTGACTCCCTCAAAGGCAGAGAGGCCCTGCAGAGAGACCTTGATGAGTTAGAGAGATGGGCAATCACCAATCATATGAAGTTTAACAAGGGTAGGTGCTGGATTCTGCACCTGGAATGGGGCAGCCTTGACTGTGTTTATGGACTGGGCAATGAGAGGCTGGACAGCAGTGTTTTGGAAAGGGACCTGGGGGTCCTGCTTGATGGAAAGCTGAATGTGAGTCAGCAGTGCCCTGGGGCCAGGTGGGTAACTTGGTTTGTTCAGCCTGGAGAAGAGGAAACTAAGGGAAGACCTTATTGTGGTCTTCAGCGTTCCTGAGGGGAAGTGGAGAGGGAGGCACTCAGAGGTGATCAGTGACAGGACCCGAGGGAATGGCCTGAAGGTGTGTTGGGGGAGGGTTAGGTTGGATATTAGGATAAGGTTTTTCACCCAGAGGGTGGTTGGGCACTGGAACAGCTCCCCAGGGCAGTGGTCACAGCACCAACCCTGACAGAGCTCAAGAAGTGTTTGGACAACGCTCTCCGGCACGTGGTGTGATTGTTGGAAATGACCTGTGCAGAGCTAGGAGTTGGACTTTGGTGATCCTTGTAGCTTCCTTCTAACTCAGGATATTTAATGTTTCTGTGATTCTATTATTTGAATTATTCACTTTTTTACCCTCATTCATTTAGCACTGAATACTTGCAGGCTGGTTACAAATAGCTAACGTATCTCTTCGGAGTGCATTTTTTTGGTCACAACTGATGTGTCTGCATGACCAAACCAGAAGACTTGGGTGCGGAAACCCTGCAAACTGAGATTGCCAACTTGATTCAGCACTAGGGGACATTTGTTACTCTCTTGTGAGCATGAGCAGGCAAAAGCAAAGTGATCACTTTTTACCCTACGGCAGCAAGAAGTGGAGGAAACGTAGTGCTTTCTAAATTATGTGCAGTGAAATTGTGGCTGATATTCAAAAAGTATTTCTTGGCACACACACACACAGAGTAGGGCCTTCTGCAATTCATTTGGGCTTCAGAAAGAGCAAGCAGCAGATTCACGGAAGTTAAATCTAGAAGATAAGGAGCTAAGGGGAGGAATTCAGAAGTTTGGTAGGAAGAGTCAGGGAACTGGGGTTAGGAGTTTGAGTAAAAGACAAGGCATTGGGGAAAAAGGTCTAAAGGCAGGTTTGGGAAGGTAGAGAAGTCCTGTAAAAAGGGCAGAGTGGCAGTACAAAGCCAAATAGGGAAGACAGTATAGGATGTGTGGGTGGGCTGTAGAGGAGACCAGACACATCAAGGATGGACAGGGAAGGGCAGAGTCTTTCATACAAGATTAAAACCCTGAAACACTTAAATGTTTCTAGATCTAAATCTGAAAAATGTTCATATAAACAAAAGTTTTCACCCCCCTCTCCAGCTTTCCTTTGGATGCCCCACCAATCTGCCTTAAGCCTTTTTAGAAGGACCAACTCAGGGGAGAGAAATATTAATTCATTCTACATGCTGAGACAGTCTTTGACCTGCCTGCTGAGTCTGCCAAAAAGGTGCCAGTTATTGTAGTACTTTTAAAGATGTGAGTGTCGGTATTTACTAGAATTGAGAAATACAGTTATCTTTTCAGAAAGGCTATCCTCTCCCAGTGATAATCATGTGTCAGTGATCTTACTCTTTACAGTAGGCCAACAGGTTGTACATTCAGTTACAAATAACTGGGAACATCCATTTTCACATTATCAGGGAGATTAAAGGCTGTCTATTTTTCTACTATCAATGAGGTCAGCTTCTAGAAAACACTCAATGCTATGATGGCAGATTCCCTCTTCTGGCATGAGGGCACTTTAGAAAGAAGACAGTCAATCCAAGCTGAGATGGGCAAAGGAACACTGACAGCAGGACTGAAACAGATTGCAATTAGAAGGAAGGAAAATGCTTTGCAATGTATTTGACTCAGCCATGTTATTTGTATCCATCATTATAAAAGCTAAATTCTTATATTTGCAAACCACACATCATCTTCTGCTTCTACTAAAATAGAAGCTTAGAGCTTTGCAGGTATAGCAAATGTGAAATATGGAATACCTCCAAAAACAAGCGTTCAGTATACAAAATTAAAATTAAAGGGCTCTTAATTATATGCCAGGGATCCATTACAACAGTATTTATGGAATGAATAATTATTTTCACTCTAAATTCTTATCTATAATTAAAAAATACAGGAACTGAATTACAAGTACAGAAACATATCTTAGGTGTTCCTTGCCACTTCAGTAGCACTCTGGTATTTTATTATGATGTCACTGCTCATAATAATATAACGCATTATATCATTATGTAAAACGTTGACCAGAGGTGGATTTATTGGGAAGCCTTGGGGAGCTGTAACCTCCTTGCCCCCACCCTTTTGCTATGAGTATTTGTACGATGGGGGAGTGGCTGCACCACCTCCCACCTCTGTCTCACAGCCTCGTGTAGCCATGTACAGAACACGGAGTGGGATGGAACAATTTTTCACTCGTTAACTGTGGCATCGCTGACTCACAGCTTTGCTTCACTCTGATCAAGCATTCGTAAACTGTACTTGTCATATTTTCTAATGCATGAAATTATCTTGCTTGTTTGACACAGACACACAGGCACAAGCACACGCCTGCTCTGTTGTGTTCTATTTTTTGAGTGAGAAAGCAGGGCTAGAAAGTAAAGTCTGAAATGCAGCACAGGAGTTGCAGAATTAAGATGCAGCCACAGTTCTGTGATTCTGCTGTACCCTTTCCTCTTTTGTAATTCTGTTTTTGTGTTTGTGAATACCCAGTTTAGGGATTGCTTTTCTTTGGGTTTTTTTTCCTCTAAGTGCAAAAATACTAAGATTCAAAACCACTTGGACCTTTCAATCTGATAATTTCATTAAGGGAATGTAATTTGGTTTTTTTTTCCCGTAGTACAAATATGCTCACCTACAAAGCAAATCTTTGTCATTAATAGCAATATAGTGCTTTTTCTTCTTTCAAGAGCAAAGTCCAACTCTGGTTGGAATTTTGGATGGATTCATGTAAGATTCTCCTTTGTATGAATCAAAAAATTAGAACCTCCACCATGTTTTTAGTGTTGCTTTTTCCGCTCCTTCACAAATCTCAGAAGTGTTTTACTCTTCCCAGTAATGCTACTGGGTAAATGCAAAAAATTATCTTCGTACTGGTCAGAACCTTCATCAAGTGGTACAACTTTCCACACAGGACTTGATAGAGCCCCTCTGTAAATAAACACTCTTAAAGAAGATGAGAAAGTAAGTGGTGATTAGCTCAGGGGGGAGCTGCTGCTACTGATCTTTATGAATCACTTCACTATTCAAGAGTTCTGAAGTGCACTGCTATACTACAAGACATGGTGCCTGGACACAGACAGTTATCACTTAAGTCCAAGACAGCCTTTGAAAAGCTAAAATAAAGCTCTTTTGCCCTGCAGGTACATCACTAATGCAGTACTAACTACCCCTTGGTAAGCAGGTTCCCGTATCACTATGCAGCAATCTCCAAAGTAGATATTCACCATGAGTATTTCCATCCTAAATAGGACCCTAAATCAAAGGTGAAAAAAGTGCCTCTGCTCCATAGGAGCAGTTCCCAATCCCATCTGCTGCCAGCTGTATGGAACTGAGAGACAGAGTGAGCAAAGAGCTTTTATGATCCTTTTTAAGAGCACCCTAGAAGTAGAATCTATAATTGTATTGGTACACAGTGCGTCACAAAATATGTATAAACATTAATGATGACACGGTTGAGGACTAAGAATGTCTTTTATATTCATAAGGTAACCTATTAGGCATTAAATTATGCCTTCAGATAAAATGACCATTGATGGCAGTCAGGTTCTCTATGATGGCCACATGAACAGAATTCATCTCTATGGGAGTAAGTTCAGTAGTAGCATTTTCACTAAAGTAGCACCTTCTGGAGAGGACTTTGAAGAGTCATTTTTTTGTCATCTTTTGAAAAACGATCAAAACCAAAGGTTTTCATATTACCACAGCACTGATAAATGAGAATTTATATTGCTGTGATGGAACTACACATGAAAAGATTCCCCTGGTCATGCTTCTTGACCTGTTTTAGAAACAAGAAATAAAGGCACCTATTTAATGAAACTAGGTTATTTTTGCAGTTAAAGAGGTTAAAGATCTCAGAAAAAGTTTAGACTGTCTTTGCTTCAGTCCTATGTTGTTAATGATTTCTTTTCTTAAGCTAGCTCCAGCACAGTTTTCAATTTCAGTCAGATACTTTGATGCTACAGGAACAACTCTAGGATTTAATTCTCTAGCAATGATTACAATGTAAGAAATAATGAGCAAAATATTGTCAGGGGGAGGGACAATGAATGACATGACATAATTGCTTGAGAAAAAAATCCTGTGAAGATAAACCATGACAATTGCTGTCAAAGATTTGGGCAAGATTTGCTGCCCAACCTAATGGGAGAGACATTGCTTGGAGGGTGGGAGGAATGGCCCCTTGCACACACTTAGAGCAGTCCCAGAGCTGCCACAATCTGGAGACATTTTGCTCAGCCACCAACAGATGCTGTTTGGTGGCCCAGAGTGCCAGAAGTCATCCAGTTCTCTGCTACGTCCCCACCCATGGGACTGCACTAGAAAAAAGAAACACGAAATAGCTGTACTGGACTGATGTTGTTTGTGCCAAATCTATTCCCACATGCTGCTTAATCTGACTTTGATATTGCTACTTTCAGAAGCTGAGCCCACAATTGAGACCACTGTTGTGTTGTGTTGTGTAACTGATAATCTGCCCTCGTAAGGTGGCTTTTTCCTGCTGTACCAGCTGTGCAATTTCCCTGAAATCTTAGGGGCTTTGGGCATGCATTGAGTACAGAAACAATACAAAAACATCATATTCATGGAAAAAACACTCAAAAATTAGTTCTCAACTACACGTCTCCATCCTTGAGCAGCTGTTGTAAGTCAGCCTCAGCCTTCCCAGATCATCAGGTTCTCCCTCTCCATCAATTCCACCTCGTCACTAATTGTATCTCTTTTTGGAGTGACACTCAAAAATCTCCAATTTGAGGTCCTGACCAAGAACTGAATTTAAGATTTATTTTTCTTCTTTGAAGTCTTTCCAGATCAGTTTGTGTCTCATCTCTTTACCAAGACACTGTTTCTCCATTCATCTTCAGAGTCTTCCCGAACCCCACCGTTACACTTCCCTTTACTGTATGTGGACCATTTGGCAATATTCTGTTGTGAACTCAGCTCATCAGATCAGACTTTTCTCTCACTCCCTCGGCCTTTTTTTCTGACTTTTCTCCCATTTCCATCCAGTGCCCTGCAGGAAGAGCTACTTGAACAGTCAGTCAGCCTTAGGCTTTCCATCTTCAAATGCAGATCTGTCTTTTATGGTTCTTCAGAACCCAAGAGCCTGTGAAGGAAAGAACACCATAAGGAAAATTTAGAACGAAAGTCGGCAACAGTCATTTGTCCAATAACTGGATGGGGGTGCACCTCACCTCTCATGCCTTAATAATGTGGAATTTATGTGTCCTAAATGCTCATCTGGGCTTCCTCTGTGGTTAGTATAAAGACACAGGCACCCAAAGGATGAGTAATCCCATCGAAGGGAGATGTCTCAGATAAACATGAAGAGTCAAACGTCAGTGCCTATCCCTATCAATTAACTACAAAAGGAGCCTACCTAATTAGCTTAAATTAGCCATGTAAAGGTAAGCTGTTTGAAGATAAATGGAATGATTTGCACTGTAAATGCCTAGCTCCTGTATCACATTATTACTGGCCAGTTAACTGAAAGATCTTAGATGCTCAGATAGTTCCTGTAATAGAACGAGGGAGGCACATAGACTAAAAAAAAATGAAGAAAGGTTTACAAAAAGACACAAAAAGCAGACAGGCATGCAGATCTCTTTAAAAATCTCTTTTTGACTAGTTGGCCAAGATAGGAGAGAATGGGGATGTTTCTTGGTTTACACTGGTAAGTGCTAAAGTATCAACTAGACGTAGATAAATGGTAATATATGACCAGCACTAGGTAAAATTAATTCAAAATTTCTAAAGGTAGTGAAGCATAAAACATCTGAAATACACACTGTGATGTGCAACCTCACATTTAAAATGACCTTAGCACCTGAGGACAGAAACATGGAAAATATTCAGTAATTTTCAAAACAGTCTGGAGAGACCTTGGAGAACTATAACCCTGTAAGTGCAGCTTCTGTACCAGTGAAATTAGTAGAAACCATATTTTAAAAATGTGTGAACGTACAGACAAATAATGTTGTATTGGGGGAGAGTCAGCAGGATTTCTGTAAAGGTAAGTCATGTCTCAAAACTCCAAATTCTTTGATGTCAGGAATCATGTCAGTAATGGATATCCAGCTGCTACTGATGAAAGTTTGACCACGGAAGACCTTTTGGAAGGTCTCCCACCAATATGTCTTAAAGAAACTAAGCTGCCACAGGATTAGAGGAAAGCTTCCCTTTCATAGATAAGTAATTCATTAAAAAGAAAGAAACAGAGTAAATGGTCAGTTGTCGTGGAGGTCACCAATGGAAATTATAAGCATAGCAGATCTATACTTATAAGTAACCTGGCAAAGGAGAAAATAGTGAGCTGCCAGCATTTGCTAGGGATACTAAATTATTAACACTAGTAAAGATAGGACCTGCTGTGAAGAACACCAAAAGAGCTTCACAGGATTCAGTGACATAGTGTCAAAATTGAAGATAAAATTAAATGTAAATAAATTCAAAGTGAAGCACTTTGTACACAGTGGTGTGTGACTCCAAACTTCATGTGTAAACTGATGCAATCTGAGCTCAACATTATTCTGGAAGAAGAATTTGGTCCTGTAACTCTACAGCTATAAAATACTCAGTTCAGTGCGTAACCAAAGTACAAAAAGTAAATTGCATGCTAGGAATTCTTAGAAAAGGACTAGACAGCAAAACAGTGAACTTCAGTTCACCTGAGTTTTGTGTGTAGTTTTGGAGTCCCATAATCTGTAAAAGGATATAGTAGAACTCGAAAAGGTTTAGGAAGGACAGCCTGGATGATTAAAGGCATGAAACAGCTTTAGTGAAAGGAATGACTAAATAGACTAGAACTCCTCAACTTAAAGAGGAGGCAGCTGAGATAGAGATCTATTAAATTGTGAGTGTCAGGGAGAAAGAGCACAGTAAATGACTGCTCACTGCTTCTTCTAATACAAAAACTAGAGGTCATCAAGCAAAGCTAACACGTGGCCGTTTCAAAATGTAGTGATTCTTCACATAACATATAATTAAAATATGAACCTCCTTACCACAGGATGTTGTGGATGATAAAATTGTATGTGAGTTCAAAGGCAAGGTTCAGAGAAGAGAAATTCACTGAGGAACAGCAGCCTAGAAACCACCTCTGGCTCAGCAAATCCCTGAACCACAAATTGTTGGAGACTAGGAGACTGCTTAGGGAAGTATTACCTTATGCCTGCCCTGTTCTAATATTCTCTCCTAGCTGATTGTAAGGGATTAGATCAGGAGTGCCTTCAGTCTCAGCGAAAGGCTGTTCCTACATTTTGTGTTCTGGACATGATGCCGTACAGAAAAAGTACATCAGACTCAACAGTTTTCCATTTGCTCCCTCAAAAATGTGCCAAAATTCATACAAAGTTTGAGAGAATTGCTTGTCTGTCTCACCTGTGGCTGTATTTGCTGTAATGGAGATGTTACATGTGGGAATTTCATGAGCATTACCACTGCATTATTTTATTTTAAAGAAAAAATTTGGCTATTGACAAACCTAGATAGAAAAAAAATAAATGTACTCTAATGTACCCATAACTTGGGAAGTGATTCAAAATTTGGCCCTGCACCGTGATTCTGTAAGTAGATATTTATCTTTAAGCAGCCAGCTTTAGAAAATATTGAGCTAATATATTTTCTCCAAGAAGTCTTAGCACTAAAAAAGCACATCTTATCCGATGTCAGGCATGAGGGAGAATTGGCCCTGTACCTCATAGAAAGCCAAGGAGGAAAAGGCCCTGTTCATCTTAACTTTAATACCAAATTTCCATCTGCTGCAGCTCGAAATTGCAGAGATATCACACGTATACAATGGGGATTTATTATAGAGGCAGCAACTCATCCTTAACCACAGCAATGATACCGGGCCTCTGTTATATAGCTGTCTTTAGTGTGTAGGCACGCTGATATGTTTGCTCAATAAAATCCAGCTTTCAAGACATACTGTTAAGTTTACATGATCACCAGAGTGAGAGGGATAAAGCTGAAAAAGAAGAAAAGCGGAAGAGAATTAATGCAATAAAGGCTAGGATTTAACAGACAGGGTTGAGTAAAATAAATGTGAAACAACAGGTGTCACTGACTCTTATCAGCATTTTTAATTAACACCTGTTTTTAGCCCAGAGTACTTTGGAAGAGTATGTTGGAGTGTGTCTGTATTTAAAGATAAAGATAGGCTGTTGAGAAGTTACTAAGTAGTGAGAGGTTGGAGGAATGAAGAGATTTGGGGGTGGGGGAAGCCTGTGTTTGCTGGGTGGGTGTTGGTTGCAGCTTAGAGAAACCTGAAGGAAAGCCACGAAGATAAAATTGCAAGGTAGGGAAATACTGCTATGGCAACAAAATATGTTCTCTTGAAGAAAAATGAGTATGAAAAAGGAAATAAGGAGTGTAGGAAATTCAAAGGCGGTACAAATTACAAGAAAGGACTGAATCTAGTTTAAAAAGAAATAAATTGTAATAGTTTCAATTTATGTAATAACATTTTATTATAGCTATAAATTTCTGTTATCCAGACTTTTATGGCACCTACTCCTGAAAATTTCAGAGCACTTGACAGATATGAAAGAATTCTGATACACAGTAGGAAGATGATGAGGTCATGTTCCTCAGCAGCCCATCCTACAAGGACCTAGGCCAACTTTTAACCAACATCACATGGGACTTGTGCGGCATAAATGTTTGTAGAGTCAGGATCTTTAAACCAATCTTTCTTTGGTGTAGGTATGAGGCAGTTCTAGAGTCTTGCAGTAGTGCTGGTTTATGGTTAATTTGAGCAAAGGTCAACGAATAAATGACATATCTTGCTCTATACCTAAACCCACTACTTTTTCTAGAATAGTTCATACATCTAGGCTATTTCTTGCTAAATATGTATTTTAGAGGTTTAAACAAGCCCTTACTATTAAACTACTTCATTCAAAAATTAACTTGGTTCACTTGAAAATCTGACTCAAAAGATAGAAAGTCTGTCCTGAGAAGAAGAGTGCCCTGAACTACTTCATGTAAGAATATGTATTGGTTTCCTAAAGCAGAATATCACCCTACAAGATAGGAATCACATGGTAAGATTATTAACTTTTTTTATGGTTGGTTTGGGAACAGCCTCAAGATTCACAGCCAGTTGTATCCCTCAAGGGCTTTCTCTGGCCAGAGAGTCATAATGTCTGGCTCCCCTTATTAGCTTTCTCTTTCCTCCTATTTTTTAATTTGGTTTGCTTGTGTGCTTTCTTGCTTCAGTCCAGAGGGTACCCTTTGATGTGAAGGGCATTCAGTTCTACACCCAGTAATCTATAAAGTTATAGGTGGACTTCCTTTAGGTCAGGATATCTTGACAGTATGCTTCAAGTGACAGAAATTTTGGGTGCCTTGAGATAATTGTGTTTTTGTATTTGTATTTGTGTATTGTATTTTCTCGTTGGTGGTTATTCACTAACTCTTACCTGAGACCTATTTGTGTATGGCCTTTGAAAGGTTCCATAAGGGATGTTTTTTTAAACAAGCCACTGAGGCCCTAAATCCAGCACTTCACTTAACATGCCCATATTTAGGGCCTGTGGAAAATTATAGGTCATAAACCCATACATTAATGCTTTGCTAAATCTGGGCCTGAAGGGATGTATAGATTATACCTGGACAACCTTTAGAGCTCCTGCATCTAAAATACAATTTAGGATACAATTTAGGAGATTATCCCCTTGACTCACACACGCATAGACCCAGTGGCTGTTTCTCCATTAGCCTGTGGTGTGCTCTGCAGCACTTTCTCTTCGTCGGTGTCTTAGAAGGTAACGAGGCTGTGAACCCTCCTCAGAGCTTTGTGTGTCCTGTTCAAAGGAGCTCATAATCTGAAAACCAAGTAGCATAATAGCAAGAGGCTGGCCAAATAATACCACTGGCATCTCAGAGGGTGGAGCTTTCCAACGCATCCATTGATCCTTCTGCCGCTTCCCTGCTGAGTTACAGAATCGTGGGTGAATCTCAACCAATTTAACAGAGGCTAGAAGTCTCAGAAATAAGCAAATGCCTGCAAGTTTTGTGAAAATCAACAACCAGTTGAGGTTAAATAGAATGCAGGAGGTTATCTGTGTCCCAAAAAGGCTACGGTGAAAGTTCAGCAGATAGAAGTTCCGCCAATCAAGGCATGCACTGCGGAACATCGAGCACGGTCCACATGGCCTCTTGCTCAAACCTTTGCTGGGAGGGCGCCGAGGATGCCCTGCTGGGAGAAGGGCACTGTTGTCTGGAGCAGGTGTTGGCACAGTACCTTGGGAACAGGAAGGGTTACTGTGCTGAGCCTGTGTAGGAGGAGGCGTAGAATAGGTTCTTAGGAGAGTTCCTGGTCTTCAGGCTGCATTCAGTTTCCTACACCCACCTTATTTAAAATAGGGTGTCCTCCTGAACTCATTGGGGTAAAATCATATCAGGTTTTGGTTGACTTTTGTTTAAAGTTTGTTTGTTGGGTTTTTTAATGAAATGTGAGATCTTGATGTGTGTATTCCTCTCCAGCAACTTTTAAGTACCATTTTTTCAGCATTCACTATAAAATGAAGGCTAAAATGAAGGCTATAAATCTTTGACTAATAACTATATATATGATGGGTTACACAGCAATCTAAGTCTTCAGAATTTACTGAAATTTTACTTTAAAGTATTTAATTGGAGGTCAATAGCTTTTCAGGCCTGTCATTTTAAGGATCGTTACACATCAGAATTTTTCCTGTGAAATACACAAGTCCTTAAGCCCAGGTTTTGTAAATGGGCTCTCGGGCTGACATACAGATACCTCCCTAAATCAGTGGTGGTGTGCTCAACAGTTGGTCAAAAACCAATCTGTCCCCATTTAAATCAACCACTTAGCAACCCAGCCACATGCATTTTTAGGTTCTTTAACCTGATAAATCTCTAATTATTCTGGCTCAGAATTCTAATGGAACGGGGTTCAGAGTAATTTTGCAGATGTCATTCTTTATTTGAATATTGTCTAATTTAAAAGGAAAATATTTCACATAATAACAACATATTTTGAGAGGGAAAAAAAGCATGAAAACCATTTCTGTTCCAAAAATTGCTGATATGAGAATTTATGGGGAAACAGCTCCTTTTATGAATAATTATTATTATTGTGTTTAAGAAATGGGCAAGATGCCTAGAAATTGAATGAAAGAATGAGCTATTAAATTGAAATATTAAATGAAATAACTGAATTAAAAGTGATCATGTAAACCCAGCAGTAAATGTTGGGAGCTGTAGCTGATTGAACATATTTTCATCATTTGTTTTGTATGCTTAAATACAATTGCTTGATGTAAGTAAACACTTGATTGATATTCTGAATACTTTAAAATCTGCATATGCATCATGGAATACTGAACAATTAAAACTTAATTTCAGCGTAGTTTGATTACATGTACATTATTTCAATATTCATTTTTTCCTGTTCTGTTTGCTCAGTGCATATTTAATATCCACTTTTTGAATGCATATCACTCTTGATTGGACTGTGAGATGAGGAGGACTCTGAAATTTCTTCCATTAAAAAGGATTGCCTTATAAATATTATTTGTGCCACAGCTCTTCCCCTGCAGATTATTTTCTAAATGTTGTGTACTCTTATTGAAGACAAGTTAAAAAACTGCTGCAGCCCTCCTTTATCAGCCCAGCACAAGGAATATGCTTACATGGTCGATGAGCATGTCTAAGAAGGCTTGTTGGTTGTAACTAGTCCCTAAAGAAATGTTTCCATCTTTTCTGCACTATATTGCTTGCTTGCATGAGCTCACTCTCCCTTCCCTTCCTCCTTCCTCCACATGATTTTTTTTTTTTTCTGGTTCCTGGAGGTCTTACAAGACATTTTAATATTATGGCTAAATATTACAAGTATTTTCAAGCTGACCATTTTCAGTCTGAAAAAATATATCTCTATCTTTAAGTGACCACATTCAGTTTAGGAGTTGCAGAATGCTAATGAAAAGATTTTGCCTTTTGGTATATTTGTAGAACATCTTCTAAAAACCAAAGAGACTTCTTTTCCCTTCTCTGCAGGCTGCAATCCATACACAGTGTTTTGGTCAACAGTATTTCAAATTACTTTATTTCTGAACATCCAACAGAAGGAAATCCCAAGCATTTGTTTCTCTTAGTATTTATGCCAGTGATCAGAATAGCCTTTCTAAAGTTACAGATAGCATTGTCATATTTTTTTACTACTTATTTAAAAATAAGATGCTTTCCTGGCATCTTTTCAGTTAAGTCATGTTGCCAAAATAAAGGCAGGCAGCAGGTTTATCACTTCACCATGGAAGGCAGGTCTTCTCTGCCTTGTCCATTTTTGACCTGCATGACTGTTGTTAGATTATTCACATTTCCCCTTGATTTCCTTGCCCATACTTATAGCCATTTTTAAAATAGTTTTTATAGAATACACACATAGGTACATATAATAACAGTATTCTTTTATTATATGAGAATTTGAAATTAATATTACATCTATTAAGAGGCTTGCAGGGAGATGTTTCCCTGTATGTCCTATACAGTTAATTGCAGTTCCAGAGCTCTGATCTTGAAGGTCATATTTCTGTTGCCTGTCACTTTGACCAAACAAGTGGCTGAACTTCATGGTTTGCAGGCAGATTTCCTTATCTCTCATTTTCAAGAGACATGTAAGTCTTGATTGCTGGAATTACTGTGAATCAAGCAAGAAGGGGCAAGGTGGAGAAAGGGGTGGGAAGACACTGTCCAACACCAGGGCCCTGGACATTCCATTTTAGGCAGCAAATATTGTGTTGGCAACTGTAGCACAAGAACAAAAGGAGGAATATTTTACTTGGGGGGTATTTTGTTTGTTTGAAGAAGTGATAAACTCTAAGTGAGTGTGCTAACAACAGCAAGATAAAACAGATATCATTAGCTTTAGGTGGGTCTCATGCTGTACAGACCTCTCTATAATGCTTTCTGTACATTAAAACCACCAAAACTTTTATACCAAAGGGTTTCAAAATAACAATTACCTTCTAGTAAAGCTAGGTTAAAGGACACTGGACATTCTTGACTGATCCAATACTGTTGACATAAGTAATACAAACTTGTCACTCTTCTTTGAAACATCCACCTTATTTTAAAGCAATTCAATTTATAATAAATTAGGAAGTAACTGTGATTGTTATTTCCGACACTCTTGGTTTGTGAAGAGCATTTCTTTGATAGTCTTTTTTTTTTCCTTTTTTTTTTCTTAGAACAGATCTGAAAATAATGAACTAATGTCACACTTTTATGAATAGGGGCCATAATGAGACCGAAGCATGCATGTTGATTAAAGGGGAAAAAAAAAATTGAAATCTTTGTGAAACTGCAAAGACATGACAGCTTAAGGCCATGATTCCGTTCTGCAAGTCAATCAAATGAGAAATTTATTTTACATTTTTTAGTTGCAGGCATTTTTGCCTTGGCTGAAGCAAATGTCATTCAAGTAGTCTATATAGTGATAACTTTGGAAAAATGAAATAAAAATACAGACATTCTTTTTAGCTGGTCACATAGCTGGTTTCTGTTCGATTTCCAATTTCCTCTCTAAGTAAAGAATGTATATTTAATCCATAATGGGGGGGAAAAAAGCTAGAAAAAAAATATAAATATGATAGCTGTTCAAGATATACATATTTTATCATGTACTTTTTTTTCTTTTTTTTAAAATTAAAGCCTAGCTTCAGAATCATCATTGCAAAACAATATGTTGTATTGGAAAATCCTTCACAGGAATCACATTGAAAAGCTTCAGATACACAGACATGCATGAGAAGTGGGGGTGCACTGCCTGTTCCCTGGTGATCAAGAGGTTAACTTTAATTTATCTCTTCCCCTCCCTTAAACTGGTTCTGTGAGGAGGGCTGCAAATTAGTACTTGGAAGACACAGCAGGGAGATTAGCTTTAGGGAGGGAGAGACTCCCCACTCCAGCTCTTAGGAACCTCACCTGGAGAGTGCATTTCCTTTTCTACTTAAGGTAACATTCTTGTCATGAATGTTATTCCTTGAGGAAAAGTCCTCTCTGGCTCTATCTTGCGATCTGGTGAATCACTCCAGTGTGCGGTAGAAGAGAGGAGAGCGATAAGGCTGCGGCAGGAGGGAGCCAGGGAAGCGCTGAGGCTTTGGCCAGGAGCGGTAATCCTGGGGTGGTGCATCGTGTGGGACTCTTTTACCCACCCAGTGCCACTTTTCCTCGTGTTCACACCAGCCTGAGGAGCAGCTGCAGCACTGCCCTCTGTCTCCTGTGACCCCACCAAGGTGCAGAGCTGTGCAAATTCTGCCCTCCATGTGATGCTGTCTGACAGTATGGGTTTGACAAGCACAACCTACACCTTTCTAACCCCGAGAAGTCACAATGCTGTTTTTTCTCCACCGGGGCAAAGAAGTCATCTCCTTCCCAGACTTCAAGTGACTACAACTGATCCATTGTTGAAATTGTTAACAGGTGGAAAGGGGGGAAATTAACCAGTGATGGGACTAACACAGAAATATTTCTATATGGAATCAATCTTTTACCTCCCAAATGAAATAAAATTGACGTGTTTGAATTTCTAAAAAGAATCAGCAAATCTATTTTCATAGCTTATCTTAGTTTAAAATGTGCAACAGAGGAAAATGTGTACCGATAGAATCACTTTCTATAGTACATTGTCACATAATAGTTATCCACATCAATACAAGAGAGAGACTTAGCCCTGTGCAGAATTTCCCATTGGGATTAGCATTTGCCAGTGTAATATTGTATACACCCACGGAAAGTTTCTGATGGATGGCTTGTGTCCTCTGCTTCTGTGGAGTTCCCAAGGATGGCAAACGAGGATACCCACAGCCTTGCCCAGTGCCTCCATCCCGTGTGGGCATGTGCTGTAATTCCCGGGAGATGGTGTGTGGTGTCTGGGTGGGACAAAGGGGTCAGTCTGTCACTGCAGATGGAAGGAGCTGTTGTTCAGCAAACCTCCAACCCACCAAAGAAATGGTCCTTGAAGGTGAAGTTCCACATCCACACTTCCTGCTCTACTGCATCTCTGGGTGGTGTGTAAGTGGTGTCTTCTAGAGCACATCTAGAGGTAATTTTTGCTTGCGATTTTTGCTCTTTTCCTCCTTATTTTACTCCTACTTCTGTAGGATCTCAGAAAACTCTCAGGAGTCTGTGCTAATACTGGGCTAAGGTAGTTATGAGTATCACCCCCTACCTTTTTCAGCCCCTGAGAATTCATGACTCAACTAGATGAGCATCTTCAGAGAGCTGCGTCGAGGGGTCTGCAAGGACAAAACTCAATGCAAATTCTACAGGGACCTCTGAAGTAATGTGAGATTTGGGATTAGTATTTTCTGTAGAGGATTTTGAGGTTCCTACCAGCATTGTTTGGGACACTGTTTATTTGTGTTGTGGTCAGTATCTTTGTAAAGGATGGATTTGTTAGGATCTACAGGATCTTCAGCTCCCTTCAGATTCAGCCATTTCTGATCAGATTCAACACTGAACGACTTGGTGAAGGTTTTAAACAATGAAGAAGGTTAAGGGTAGTCACTGTCCTACCTCACAGTTCTGCAATCTGAGTATAAGCCTGTCAAGTTTCCCCAGTAAAACTTTGGCATCACTTTTGATGAGCATTGAAGGACTTTGTACATTAGCAAAATTTGATGCAGCTCTTAATTTAACCTCAACAAGTGGTGTGTTTCCTTTTTCTTTCAGGTATCAGAGGTTTGAAAAAGCATTTCTGCTCGCTGTCGACATCGGTGCTCGGGACCTGTTCATGGTGAGTTGTTTCTGGAGACAGAGGATATTATTTGTCAGCTTTTGCACACATTAAAACATGAGTTCCACATGATTTGCAGTATTGGACACATACTGAAGACAGAACTGTTCTACCTTTGCCATCATGAAACTCATCAGTAGGAACTGAGTATCTTTAGAGTATCTTTAGAGTCATTGATGTTTTCCCCAGCATGGCCTACTGGCTATTCTTTATTTTCCAAGAATCATTATATATGTTTTTAAACTTTCCCTTTCTTCATCTGACCTGGTGTGGGTGAATGTCATCTTTCACTCTAATAAGATTATACATTTCCAGTCTGTTCCTTTAAGTCCAACTGCTGAGTCCTGGACACAAGAGCTGTCCATGTCCTGGGGATCCTGAATTCTCTTAGTTTGTCTCTTGGGGTTTTGTGAAAAGTGACAAATTATGAACGCTTCTGCTGGTACTTTTAAAACAACAAAGCTCAGCAGCATCAACACAAGGGTTTTAACATTTCATGCACTCTCTTCCCCCTCCCATTTAATTAGCTACAAAAGTAAAATTAACCAGCTCTTAAAAGGTCCTCTGTGTGAGCACTGCAGGAGGTTCTTGTTTTATAAGATCTTGCACCACAATGTCACAGTGAGGTCAGATGGACAAAGCCAGTCGTGCTCTCCCAGTCTCTCAGCATGTTGCTGCTCCACAGCTGATTTCATTGTTTTCAAAGAAACAATAGGAAAGGGCTTGTTGAAAAAAAGGCCCTTTGAACGATTTGTTTGCTTGACTCTTTTGCATAATGAAGACATTCTGTTGTTTAAATTAAGCTTTGACACTAGATGTTAATATCATTTATCCCATTAAGTCACTTGCCCTGCTAGTTTGATCTTGATATTTAAATTGTATGTTAAATTACACAATTAAATCCTGCTTTTAGGGGTTATGAAAATTCCCTTCTAATTATATAAAAAGTTGTGTGAACCTTTTGATGTTTTTTTCACGGCTCTAATCATCTGGCTTGTTCCATCTAATTAGAAAGATGTGAATACTGCGATAAACTTTCCTAAGTATGCATCAAAAGAATGTGATGGAAATGTCAGACTTTTAGGAAATTCATTTCATGTTCTATGTTTACTCCCCTCAATTTTTCCTCTTTTTAGATCATCTCTTTCCTTTTCTCTCTTATTAAATGTAACCTCTTCAATACAAATTTTATACCAGATCATGCTAAGCACTGCTGCAGCCACATATAAGATTCAGAATGCAGTATGTCTGGAGCAGATTAAAGCTTTTTGTCAAGGGCTCTCCCAGTGTACGGATAATAAATACTCCCTAATTTTAGCCATTCTGACAGAATAAATGTCCCAATATTTGCCATCAAAGGCCCTCTCTCACATGACTGAGAGCATTTCCTACACAATCTTTTTTTTCCTTCCCTCTGCTGACAGCAGGACTGAGGGAGCACCTCTGTCCCAGGGTGGGGAACGCCAGGGTTGGGTGATGAGTTGGGTGCACTGCTGACAAGAGGGAGGGTCTGTCAGTACCTGGCTCCACCAGCAATAGGTAACATGTTCTACTCTCACCTAAAAGGCTCTCCAGCTTTCCTCAAGATGTTTTTCAGTGTTCACAGTGCCATTAACTCCATCTTTTCCTACTCTTTGCCTTTCCTTTCCTCTCTCAACACCCACTCTTCTTTTCCCATCCTACCAATGCCCTTAAACATAAATGTCTATTTCCAAAGAGTTCCTCCTGGCTTATGCTATTGTGAGATCAAAACCAGTTCTTTAATGTCCTCGTTCTGCTTGCATTACTTTGAGATTCCTCATAGTTTCCCCTAAATTACGCAACAAGCAGCACCCATACTTGCCTCCTCTGGGGAAATGTTCTTTTCCTAATTCATCCTCTCAGTCACTCACTAATGAACAAACTTTACAATAAGCTAACAATGGTACTGCTGCAAGACCACTAAGTACAGGACTCATGAAGTTTAAACATGCGTAGGTCATTAAGAGTATTTATTTGTGCCATGGTAATTTCTAGGGAATTTGGCTTCATTGTGCTTAATACTCTTAATTGGGTGAAAATTAGATAAGCTGTTCCCTGAAACCTTACAGTCCTTCTAGGTATTAGTATAACAATACTACTGCTAAGCAAGGGTTGTGCATCCCTCACTTCTGCTTAATGCTGAATGATTCCTATATATTGTTTATGTAGGGGAAAATGCAATTCATAACATACAACTTGGCTTTGCATATATTTAAAGCATTTTTATCCCTTTTTAAAACCTCAGATGGCCCTAGGAGTCACATCACCTTATTCCAAATTAATTTAATGGGATTTCAAGATGGAATAGTCTAAATAAAGATACCTGATGGCATAAACAAAATGAGAAAGAAAAAAGTCTGTTTATTAAAGGGAAACAGAGAAGGAACAAAAAGGAAAGGATAGAGAAGAACAGATATAGCAGAGGTTGAGGAGGATGCAGACAGTGAGTTCCCACCACTGAAACTTCTAAGAACATGTCCTGTATCTTTGAGAATTTACCCTGAACATCAATTTCACCAAACAGGGCTCTACAGCATTCCCATTACTTGTTTTGAGATTGCAGGGAAGTTTGAGAAGGCTATTTGAGGTCTCATTTCTTTCAAAGAAACAAAAAAGAAAAAAAAAAGGGCTTAAAACTGTAGCCGTAGCGTCACTAGATGATGCCATAGCAGGACACACGAACACTGCTGTGTCTCTCCCTGAGCTTTACCCTCACGTCACATCCAAGTCCATCAATTAATATCATCTCCTACAAAGTTCAATTAAAAAAATAAAGCTGAAAAGGACATAATATCATGAACAACAGGTCCATTTATTGGACAGTGACTGATCCAATCTGTGACAGAAAAGATCAAGCAGTGGAAGGGTTGTTAGCTTGAAATCCTTTTATAGTGCGTTCCAGCTCTCAGCTGCTGAAAATTCAAAAGGCCATCCCACGTACCAAAGGTACCAAAAAGTACAAGGAAAAGACACTTTAATAAAACTGTCAGATCTTAGGTGATACACTGATGAGGAAAGTGCATGCTTCGAAGAAATGTTGGAGTGTTGCCCAGAAATATCCTATAGACACATCGTGTTTCAAATGACTTCTGCTCACCAACGGTCAGCTCTGTGAGTCACAAAGGTGAGGGGAAAAAGGAAGTAGTCCAAAAAGTAAGCAAACTGTTAAATGATAAAATAGAGCCCTTTCAGCAGGCTCCTGATAAGCAGCTGGAAATTGTTTTTATTGTCACCGTTGTGTTTGAGAGAGATGTGATCTTTGGACTCATAAATTCTTAGGTAATTTTGTGAAAAAAATCTGTCATGAATATTCAGAAAATTTAATTTTTATCCTGTCATTCTTTAAAGCACCCTGTAATCTGGTGCTTCTTCTTTCTCTTTTTAAAATTTTCTAGTTTAATTCTACTCAGAGTTACAGATTCTTAGAAAAATCCAATTTTGCTGTTTTATTTGGATGAGAAAAACCCAAATTTGATCTGGAATGGTCTAATTAGGAGATTTCATATGTGTAATCTTTTCTTTCTAAAGGTGGTTTAGAGATGAGGCAAAGGCTACTTTTTTTATTGTGCTTCATGACAGCAACATGAGGAATAACAAAGAAAGCCACTTACCAACCTACTGCTAACCTTTGTTTCTTACAAGGCCCCCATTAGTTAATGATGGATATGTGGCATCTTTACATTTCTTTACTCAAACCAGAAAACGGGCAAAACGAAGACCTGAAATGACAGCTGCTTTGATACACAGAGAGTGCACAACCTCTTCACTGACAAAACTTCATCATTCTCTGCAGTTGCTTCCATCCCATCCCCAAGTTTACTATTTGAAATTACATGGAGGTATACAATACAATACTTCTCATAGTTTAAGCTACAGAAAAGCAATCATTAAGCATTGTCAGAATGTCTTTTAAATAAGTCTGCCTATACATCCGAATCTCTGTTAGTTCAGACTTGTCCAAGAGCCCTTGGGTTTTCCATTGTTATCTAAATAAGCCGACAATATCTGCTGTTCAATCTTCATAGAAATCATACCTTGCTACTCAGACCCTTTTCTCCTGACAGCCACGTTAGACCTACAAAGGGAGGAAACACAGAGTTCGCCACAAGTTCGTAACCCATTACTTTGCTCCAAGACACTTGCACATTTTTTGAGTCACACCTGTGTTTGTGATGAGGAAACACTGCTGTCTCCTGCAGACTCCGTGGATCCTGCAAGACATTTCCAGGCTTTCCTGCATAATCCGTCTCAGTTTCCCCAAGATTCTCAGTTTTGTTTCAAAGTTGTTGATGTTGTTGTTGTTATTATTGTTATTATTATTATTATTGTTATTATTTAATGAGAGGTTACTAAAAACGGCAAGTCTTTCTCTTAACACTATTGCTCTCACATTTTTTCATATAAACTTCTCTTTCTCAACTAAAGTCATTTTTCCTGTAAGTTTCTGTCATATTGATGAAGGTGGCAGTAAACTCACACCAAGAAGGACGGTTTCACCTGAAATCATCCGCATTAGTGAGAATATAGTTGCTTTTATGGCATGCAGAGGTCAATATTTCCAGCAAATATTCCTTTTCTCTTTAAATTCCTGCATGCAGATGGCTTGCAGAACAAGGAATGACTCAAATCTTTGGATGCCAAATGGTATCTTCAGCAAAGAAGTGAGGGAAAAAAATTTTGCCAGCCGTTCTTGGATTTCCCTCACTTTCTGTGTCACAGTTCGTGCACAGAGTGGCATGTGCCTGTGATGCCAAATGAGAAGGGGATTAATTGTCTCGATTAACAGTCAAGAATGAAATTTTAGTTAGAGGGCCAAAACCAAGGGCGGTGAGACTGTAGTTTGTCAGCAGGAATATTCTTTTCCACAAATATTTCTGTGTGTAGTACAGGTGGCTTTCACCTCAAATATTAACATGAAATAAAAATCCTTGACTTGCGATAAGGACATGCAGTGATAGGACAAGAGGGAATGGCTTTAAACTGGCAGAGGGCAGGTTTTGGTTAGATCTTGGGAAGAAATTCTTTCCTGTGGGGGTGGCAAGGCCCTGGAACAGAAGTTACCCATCTCTGGAACAGTTTAAGGCCAGGTTGGAGGGTGCTAGGAGCAACTTGACCTAGTGGAAGGTGTCCCTGCCTAGGGCAGGGGGCTGGAACAAGTTGATCTTTAAGGTCACTTCCAACCCAAGCCACTGTATAATTCTATATAATGATACACCCCTGCTGGAGCCCTCTGATTTTTAACTCTAGATAAAAACCTAGATCCAGAGTATTAGCAACTATTCATGCTGTTCAGGAGTGACTCTGGAACCATGTCAGCTCTGTGGATGTTCAAACCACTGAGCAGCCACCGCTGCTTTTATGCCTCCAATATCAGCACAGGGAGGACCACCATCACCTTACCCTGAGAACAGTGAATATCACAACATTCAAACAAAAATTAATCCCTAAAAGGTGGAAACCTTTGAATCATAAAATCATCAAGGCTGGAAAAGGCCTCTAAGACCATCGAGTCCAACGGTTAACCCATTACTAACAGGTCCACCACTGAACCATGTCTCTAAGCACTACATCTGCATTTAGCACACTCCAAACACAGGCTGTCAGCCTGGAGAGTTCCAGTACTTCAGATCTGGTTTACACAGACCCACCTCCTATCAACTCTCTTTTAATTCAACAGAAGTTATGTTAAAAGTAGACAGATTGGTTTCTTTCATACACTGAGTCAATAGCTTCACTTTTATCAGTGCGTGATTGGTCAGTGTTTTATTCGTTGTTGTATTCAACAGCACAAGTAAGGAAATAAATTTGCATTGGAGGGAATTAAAATGTAATGCTAAGTTCATCAGTTCCATCTGTGTTTGTGATCTAAATAATAAAAGAACCTCCTTCTTTCAAAATCCCTTTTGTTGCTTCTTTGAGATCCATTTTAGATTAATCTTTTTTCTTTTCCTTTATTTCCAAAGGACATCCATTACCTGGCTCTAGATAAGGGTGAATTGGCTCTAGCTGAAGTGGCAAAGAGAAAGGCTAATGACATTGATGCAGAATCAATAACTACTGGAATTGGTAAGAATTAATGGTGTTTAAAAAGGTCTTTTTTAAAAAATCAATACTTGTCCTGTAGAACATGGTGTTGTACTTGTATAGAGGGGTTATTGTTTTGATTGCATTGTTTTCTTCGAAAGTGAGACTGGATTTTTATTTGTAACTAGAGAACAGTACTTTTATTCATAACTAAAGAAGGAGGCTTATAAAAATCACATAGCTTAGCCTTTCAGTAACCATGTGAGGATAGCTATGAAGCAAAAAGATTTATACTGTGGCTATGTAGGAAAGCTCAGGTTGTACAAACTGAACTGAGTGCAAGAGGCCAGGGTCTGAATCTGAAAATTCTTGTTCATATCAACATTAAAGACCAATCTCCCTCAGCTGTAAATATTTGCTGGTGCACACTGGAGTCACATCCAGCACTGATACTTCGGCAGCCCTTCTATGAACATTTACTGATGTGAACACAGGCTCAGATCCTCGCTTTAGAGCAGCAGCTTGGCATGCAGTGAGATTCTTGCCATTCCATAAGGAGAATCAATGCTAAAGTTGCAGTGTGAGAGTAACAGGTAAAACACAGATGACTTTTCATACAAGGGAACTCATAACTCATTCACTTTCTCCTTGTGTTTCTTCTGAATTGACATGAAGAGGTGTATGCAAGCACATGAGACCATTCTGATTTCGTGCCTTGTGACAGGAACCAAGCAGAAGCTCTCTCCTTCTAGGGAGCTGACCTCCAATGGAGACAAAAGGAAAAAAAACCCACAAAGTCTAAAAATGTCTGTATAAAACATGCACAGTTCTGTTTTGCTTATTCTACTGCATCACTGAATATTAGCAGAAAGCACTGGGCTTTTGTCCTTATCACATGCCACGAAGTAGAATAGGATTAAAACTCAGGTTTTCTTTCTGAGTCAGAGTCACAAAGCCTTTGAGATCTTGGGTAACATAGGACTCTGTTAGAACTGCACATTCCCCTGTTTACCCAAAGCATACAAGGAAATGCCACTCCAGTACATAGAAGTGCGGAGAGGCCATATATGCATTTATGTGGCTATTCCTATGGATCATATAAATCCATTACTTTCAAGGCTGTGCAATACAGTATCACCTCCTTCCCTCTCCAGCAGAGTAGGAATCAAGAGGTACCTCTCGTGAACTCTTCTCTTCAAGGTCTTTCATTTTCATGCTCGAGTGAAAGCTTTTTTACCACCACAGCTGGGCCTTTGGGAAAGCCCTTTCACCACTAGAATTCGAAAAAAAGGACATCTGTTTAGGTCATCCCTTACTGGGCACTCTTAAAAGTGTACAGTTACATCTCTCTTGCTTTCCCTTCTCTTGCTTCTTAGGTGCTTATCTGCTGCATCAAAAATAACTGAGATACCCAGGGCTTGCATCTGGTCATTACCAGTTCTCTGACACTTAATCCAGAAAATTTAAACTCTAATCTGTATCTTCATTCAATGCCTTGCAAACTACCATGATTACTAGATTTCTGAAGTTAGGCTATTTTTAAGTTTACTTAAAAGGAGAGCCTTTTTGTAGCATTGTAGACTACAAAATGTGCAGGGAGAGGAGTAGGGAAAAGAACTGAGGTGATCACAGATGTCTTCCTTGCATATCAAATGGCATTCACGTGTAACTACAGTTCAGCTATAAATGTGCAGGCACACAGTCTTCTCCTCCTCCAGACCAGTCCTACAGTTACCTCTGCAATGCCCCATTAGCATTAATTATTAAAGTCATTTTATATGATAAAGACTTTTGCTGAATAATTAACTATCAGGATGATTTAAAATACTTTTCAATGCCCCCAGGGACAAACTGTCACTGAGATTCAGTCTCTAAACAGTAATGAATTTGCATCCAATTCATTTTATATGAAAATAAACAGGAATCTCCCATGAGTTTGTTTTGCTGCAGATTGGATCTCACCTTAAACATGTGAAATCTCAGCCACAGGTTTTGTTTTGTTATGCTTTATTCCAACGTCGTTTCTAATGATATTTTTATTCCACGAACTATTGTTGGCAAAAAAGATGACGTGAGGTATGAACTTTGTGGACCCAATGAAAACAAAACGTAGCAAGTGCTTTATATGTAAATTACTGTATTTTTCTAATACTTTGAGAGGGGGAGAAAAACTCATGCCAGAGCCAGAAGTATTAAAATGCTGTTTCAAACAAGTCTATCTCCCATTACCATTTCCCAAGCCCAGTCCCCTTCAGCTTGTTCCTGCTCTCTGGAGCTTCCAGCCACTCAGTTCACCAATGGTCACACTTCCCAGATCAACCTCCAAACTTCTTGAGTACCAACTTCAGGCTTCTACAAGAAGACAGTAACCTAAGCAAACAGAGGCAGCAAAGTGCAACCAAGTGCTGTTGAGCTTATATTGGACACCTCTCTGCAGCATATTTCTTAAATATATATATATATATTACATCTTAAATATATATATATCTTAATATTTAAGATATTATACATCTTAAATAAATATATATATATATTATTATATGTGGTCTTAAATACTACAAAAGTGAACCATTCTCATATATCAACACCTGATGAAATTTCCTGAGCTAGCCCATCCCCAAACCTTAGCTCAACATTACTTGAAAATAAGATGAGTCAGTGCTTCTGGCTGAATTCCAAGCCTTTGAGAGTGCTCCATCTTGCCCCAGATATATTTAATTTGTCAAGATATTTCTGTGTACAGGGCTCACTTCAAACGTAATATATTCCAAACTCAGACTTTCAGGAAAAGTTTCAAGCTCCTACAAATAATGTAGAATGACAATATAATTTAATCTGAAATTTGTAGACATCATCCTGAGTTCTATATGGGTAGATTCCTCATATGTATTATACCAAGATTTGTGTCAAGATAAAATGAAAAATAAGTTGATTATTTTAAAATTTTCTGAATTTTGGTTCTTCTCAGTTCATCACCACATGATTGCAGTTTGCAGGACACTGTTTTGAAGAAGGCACCTTCAAAGCTAAGAATGTTTGTGGGCATCTGGTAAAAACACCTGTAGACCTCCAGAGCACACAGTAGTTTGGTGAGAATATTGCTGAGCAAGATCAAGTGTCAGGTGAACTATGGTTTTGGCAGAATGAGATATTTTGTTCATTCGATTAAAGTCTTCTGAGGAAAATTATTCTCATAAGATTTTATGTTTGACAGCCTGTGAAAATGCATCTTGAGGGATGAGAAGATTGAAGTAATGGTAGTGTACATCTCAGAAATGGCATTAGCTGTCTCCTATTTCCCCACTCTTATTTGATCAGCAGACCACTGGCCATGGATACTGTGGTTTCTTCTGCCAAAGATATTCTGTTGAATTATTTCTGTAGTAGATCCACAAGTTCCTTAATGAGGTCAGGGAGTTTCCATTTAGCCTTGCCTAAAATGTATGCTGTGCACCTCATTTCACTTGATTAAAAGAGAGAATAAATAATTTATTCAATATTGGCGTGTATGTAGGTTACTAATAAATTCTGTTTATGAGTGTAACCTGGCGTATACCCTCCTGGAACAGCATTGTCTGTGGTGGGAGAGTGAGTCTGTTTGGTGCTGTAAAGTGTAGGTTGCTAATGTAAAACCTGAGTTGCAAAGAACTGACATGGCAGAGCCTGTTAAGGAATGCCGTAACTAATAATGATCATGGAGGTGAAGAACTCAGCCCTTCAGACATCATTGCTCAATGAATATCCAACGAAGAGCATATGTAGGCAGTGTCAGAAAGTTTCCCAAGGCCAACTTCCAACAAATTACATTAGGGCCTAGCAAGGTGATTTTACCCTTCAAATCAAGAGCTTTCACCCAAAAGGGATTCATGTTGTGACAAGACAGATAACTGCTGCGTAGTTGAAAGGCAAATTGGGAAACCTTGTATTTCTACTTAGAATTAAATTCAGAATATTAGTAACTCTAATGTTTAGGCAATATTTCTAACAGAGGTATCTTAACAAAAACACTGATGTTTAGATAATTGCATTGTTCTGAAATGCTAGGTGGGACTGACTAACATTTTGGTGGTTCGCTAATGTCTCATGAAAACACTTGAGGTTTTTCCATTTAAAATAGGATTTTAAAATATTTCTGGAAGTATTCCATACCGTTTGCAAGATAGGGAATCTTATCAGTTCTCACAGACACTGAAGTCTAATTTCCCACACTGTTTGTAAAATGACATTCAAAATGTAGGGACCCTACAAGTTTCTCCTTACTGGCAAGGAGCATCACCAGTTTGAACCTTAAGTGGAGAATTAATTAGTTTTATCTTAGTTCTGTGGTAGTGTTTTATATTGAATGGCTTACATGTTCTTTGTGATAATTAATAATGACACATCCTACGGTGTTTTGTCTGAGATACCAGTCTGGTCTTGCATTACAGTCTGCTACCTCCAAATCATTTATCATTTACTCAGATCTTCCCCTCTTCCTGACAGTCCTGGGGAGCCTGCTTCCATTTCAAGGCCGTGTTTGGAATTGTCCCTCTGTGTTTGTAACCTTCTCTGGCCCTGCCTTAGCCTACTTGGTAACATTTCCTTCTCCTCTGATCCATAATGACTCCTTTCATCTCTCAAGCAAGAGACTTCTTCCTCGTCCTCACATACCCTCTCTGACACTGATGGCAAAGCCTTCTTCATTTCCTGCTCTTTCTTGGCACATGCAGTTTTCTCTTGTCATGTGTCAAGTTTCAAGTTAACTGAGAATCTCGGCTTTTATTTCATTACTTTTATTTCACTGTACAACA
Source organism: Origma solitaria (assembly GCA_013397895.1). NCBI lineage: Eukaryota > Metazoa > Chordata > Aves > Passeriformes > Acanthizidae > Origma > Origma solitaria. The sequence continues at coordinate 978,639 of VZRL01001653.1, read as the reverse complement.
CATTTACGGCATGCTTCAACAGTATTATCCCAGGTGATCTGGAAAGACTCAGGGGACACTTGTTTATGCTACAATTTTTTGGAGCCTGTCCCCTTCAGTGTAAGTGTTAGATCTCCTATTTATTTATTTATATTTTCAGTTTAAGTCAATCAAAACCTCTGGAATCAAACCCTTTGCTTTTATTTTTCTAATAATGTGACTTTACCCCCAGAGAGACAGAAAAACGTTTTTAATGAAAAATATTTTCTAAGTATGATTGGCAGTTCACCTATGGCAAGAAATTAGTTTCCACAAGCACTTTTTAAATTTTGTGCCACCCAAGATGAGTGTCTTTGAAGATCCATCGTAATTTGAAATTAAATTCAACTGTGCTCATACATACACTCTCTTGAACATATCAAGCCACACACAGCACTTGACACAGAGCCCACTAAAAACAATGAAAAGATTTCCACCATCTTCAGCAGGCTTTGGATGGGCATTTTAACAAGCAGCAAACTCGTGGGTAGGCCTGGCGTGACCAGAGCTGCTGCCATCTGCAAAGGGCAGGTCTGGAAGGACACTCTGCTTGGTGTAGAGGAGCTTCAAGAGGAGGGAGCAGCAGCCAGCACTACCTCACACAAGGCATCCTATTTTTAAATTTCCAGCTGGTAGTGAGGATTTTACTCTCAAGAGAGTTACAGGCACTTACTGCTCCCCTCCTTGTGTTCTTTTCAATAAATGGAGTGGTTTGTTTTACTTGAGGTCTACAGTAAGGCCAAACTGTTTCTGGCTCCACCTCATCTCACCTCTCCTCTTGCTTGTGTCATTGTGTCAGTTTTGATCTATACCTTCCCACTGCTAGACAGCTTTGCCTAAAGACAGAATCCCCAGCCCCTAATAATTATAAGTACATCAAAGGCTAGTTGGTTTGCTTAGCTGCAGAGGTCTACACAGAGATCTGTGTATCTTCACTTGAAAGAGATTTATAGTTTTGTGTCAAGCTTTGGAGTTATCATCGCCTTCCATTTTTTTTCCACCTTTATAGTGGTATATTCTTGTCTGCTACAGAACCTGATTTTAAAAGCACGACTATATGCCCAAAATGAAAACACAGTCTCCTTAATATTTCAATGGTCCTCATACTTTGTAATGTCTGGCAGCAGTAAAATTATGCCCTATTTAATATAAAAAATTCTTGCCAGAAGTCATAGATTAACTCTTTTTGCCAGCGTTACGGTCTTACATTTTTTGTATCTATAGCCACATACCAAGACAGTTTTATAAATAAACCAAACCAAAAAAAAAAAAAAAAAAGACAGTATTACCAAATTCTGGAAATTGAAAGGAGTTGTCTGTATCTGATCTGGTTTTATTCTACTAACAATTAGGGTGTTGCAAGGCATGTGAGGTCACTCATCTCAGATCTCTTCAGTGTAATTCCACCTTATCCCTGTAACCCCCAGCCAAGCTGATAGACATGGACAACAGTGAATGGATGACACTAATTACCAAGTAAACAACATATTTCCAGTGGCAACAGATCAAGAAGAAAGTTTTAAAAGTGAAAAATATTCACAGAGCTACACCTTGGGGGAGGATGTAACTTGATAAAGAATAGTTCAGCATAAAAGATCTCAAAGGGATGCCCATGGCTCGGCATTGAAGTGAAGCAAGTCAGTACTCAAGCTGTTGATATTGCAGCTAGGAATTTGAGTAGGAATTTGGCTTCTCATCACTGTCTACAGTCCATAGACTGTAGTAAATTTAAATAGAAAGCACACATAGTTAAAATAACTGTTGAAACAAACTATCAAAGAAAGTGATGCATGGAAAGTGTCTTTGCGTGAAGACTGAATGAATATCTTTCTGGGAAATGGGTCTTAGCCAAATACAATTTATGCATTAGTCAAACACATGTTTTTCTGGCTTGGTGCAGGATACCTGGATGAAATTTAATAGCCTCTAATTCACTGTAGGTCAAACTAGATGATTTACACCATATCATTACAGTGTAATATTCATATGTTCTGGATTCCACTCTTGCCTACAGCTCTGTGAAAAAGCCCCTGGTAAATCTCCCATTAGCTTCAAAAGGCCCACATGTGGGCTAAAAGACTGCAGTTAAAAGCCACATAATATATATATAATATATATTCACACATCTCATAGTATGCACGTGTGTGTGTACATAAGTGGGTGTTATATTTACACATACACAGCCAAATTCTGGCCAGCCGTAAAAATAGCTCCAAATCTGAACACAAGCCAGAGGAATTATTGCGTATTTGTATTTTGCTTCATGACATCACGGAATCCACTTTTTTTTTTCTTTTTTTTTCTTTTTTTTTTGAAAGAACAAAAAATAGTCACAGCAGGAGGTGCTTTCATAACCCCTGCAGCTGGCTGGGAGCTGTGGATCTGTGTGTTCACGGTGTGTCAGGGGCATGTTTGTCTCACACACCCTGGAGCCGTCCCTCAGCCTCTCGCTTTCCGACAGGGAACTCGCCGGTTGCATTTCTGCGCACTGAAAAGAGTTGGCAAACACATATTTGCATGGCAGTTGGTATGTGTTTTGTCCTGTTTGCTCTGCGTAATGTAACGTGATGTGACAGGCTGTAATTCATCACATCAGTTGCATGACAGCAGAGGAATTGGAAAAGAGGTGCGATGGTGGGCTGATGAGAGGTGTCAATTTGGTGTTGGATTGTAGTCTCTCGACGTTAAGGGTTTTTAGAATGACCTACCAAAGAATTCTCTCCAAGTATTCCCTGTGCAGGTGAGTTGTAGAAATAGTGATCAGCCAGAGCCGGGTCAACATCAGGAGAAAGCTGAAGATCGCTGTGCTCAGAAAGAACAACTCTTGTAAATATGAGAACCTTTGTGCATCTGGTGTCAGACCAAACAAACAAACAAGAACATTGAAGGACTATTTATTTATTTCCTTCTCTTTCACTGCGCTCCCCAGGCACACCACAGGTCCTTATGTGGGAATACTGTGGAATTGCCGACGGCAAAATCGGAGGTTGAGGCTGTTTTCCTCCAAAGACTCCTACACAAGAGACTGCTTGACAGTTCACCCCTGAAAAATTCCTGCAAGAAGGCTGAGGGTGTTTGAGAATCTGATGTTAGCTCTTGTTGAATGCTTCCAGCCTCACAAACCAAGCTCCGTGTTAAAATCCAGTCTCAGGACTTGGGCATTCTAATCAGGACATGGCTGGGGAAAGCCATAAGGAAGAGCTCAGCAGGGCCCGAGGGTGAGCTTTGCATCCATTGCTCTTCTCAGTCTTGCACTTTCTGAAGTGTCAGACTTGGCCAGAAGATGAAAAGAACGGGGTTGTTTAAGAGAAACCATAGGTGAAAAAGTGATCTGAGGTGCCTAGCACAAGGCAGTAAGCACATCCAGAATTAATTACTTTTTCCTTTACTCAACATACACTCTGTATTTGATTTCAGATATTTGAAGTATCTTTTCCGTAAATATCCTTCCTTTCAGCTAGTCTACACTGAGACTTCTTTTTACTTTAAATCTCAGTGCCATGAAACTGCTGCAACTCCCCAACTCATGCATGAATAATACGTGCCCTTCGATAATATTTTTCACAGCATTCAAGATATTAAAAGTCCTGAATTGTGCTAGATTTCAAACTGTAAATTCAGTCTTAAAAACAGATTGGGAGGCAGTTGGTTATCTCTGCAATGTTGATATTATGAAATGGCAAAATATTTTAATATGATGAAAAGATATCATTAATGATAGCTTATGAGCATGTATGGTGTTCACTTTAGTCACTTACTGCAGTCACACTGCCAGTGTCCCACCTTTTCATCTTTATGATAATCAAAGCTGCAACAGCCTCTTGATTTCTGCCTCCTGCCCTCCCAGTTCAGGGACTCCACAACATCAGTAAAAAGTTAAGGTAGGGTTCTCACATAAATTAGATGCCATGGATTAACCACTTAAATTATAGTTTAAAAATTTTCCCTTTAAAGGAATGTGGAAGTCAACATTCTTTCCTGTAGATTTGTGTTAAAAACCTAGGTGTGGTTTCTCTTTTATTTTCTTTCCTTTTCTTTTTTTTTTTTTTCTATTTTCCTCCAAAAATTTAACATTGTTTCACAACAACTGCTAGCTTGTATTTTTTTGCTTGATGGAATCTCTGCGACATCTTACTATGGTTACCCATTTACCTCAGCTGTATTTAGTAGTTTCTCTTGGTACTGTTCTTGCTGCTAAAATCCCCCCTGGAGACCTCCACATAAACCTGAAGCGCACCAGATGACGAGCAGGTTCTGGGGCCATCCCACAGACCCAGCACAATAATCCCAGGATGTGATTTTACATCTGGGCTATCTCACAGACCCAGCACAATAATCCCAGGATGTGATTTTACATCTGGGCTATCTCACAGACCCAGCACAATAATCCCAGGATGTGATTTTACATCTGGGCTATCTCACAGACCCAGCACAATAATCCCAGGATGTGATTTTACATCACTTGGTAGATGTTGGTGAACCATCAGGTGCCTACATGAGCTCACCTTCTGACTGAAGGATTTGGAGCCCAGTCCTAAATCATGTTTGAAGTTCACTGCTGAATTTCACCACCCTTTTGCTTAAATAATACAAACTTTTATCAGGCCGATGGAAGGTGATGGCTACGATTAATTATTTATTTTACACATAGGATGCACTGAGGCCAAAGAAAACAGCTACAAAGTGCTTACCTTAGGACATGCTTTTAGCCACCAAAAGGCAGAATGTTTAGATCACGAAAGTGAATTTGGAGCCTGTGTGGGCACCCTCTGCTGCAGTGTGAGCCCAGATCACCCCGTTCATTGTGCAGCCATCACCTCAGGTACGCAAGGGAAGAGTTAGCACCACACTGATCATTGTAATAAACAGAATTTTAACTAGAAAACATTCTGGAAAAATTCCTGCTTTCCTCAAAAAGTCATGAAGGAAGCACAGGCTTTGATCAGTGCCTTATTTTCCTTTATTGTTATCAACTGCACTGCCCCAGCCTATTCCCATGTGTGCTCGAAAGTTTTGCTGTCCACTCATAGGGATTAGAAACAAGACAGCAGGTTGAGAACTGGATGAAATTACACCTTTGCAACCATCACCAGCCTGCTGGATGACTCTGGCCCGCTCATTTTAGCCTTGGGTGGTTTTGTGCTCCTGGGGGGACTGTGTGAGCTCTCTGTGACTGCCCATCCTTTGGGCACCGTGCCATGCCAGAGCCCCTCACTCCCACAGGCTGACCATGCAGCCAGGTGAAGTCCATTCCCTAAGCTCACTTATTTTCTGTAATTTTTGCCACTCAGGGTAAAAGCACCCCCCGGGAAATTCGGCTGTAATCCTCTCGTTCGTGTTTGCCATTAGGTGTCAGTGTGACAACAACCATGGTACACAGAGGCTATGCTGGGGTGTGCAGGGATGCCACCCCCACCCCAAACTTCTCATTGTCCACGCGGGGAAAATACAGCGTGAAACTGAGGGGAAGGAAAGGCTGAAGAAAGCAATAAACATTTTATTTCCGGGTGTTTTTCCATCACCTAATTGAAATTATTTACCAGCAGATAAGTCTGTTTGCATTTCATTCAGCGTGTCTCAGGTTCCCGGTGCTGCAGTTGTCAAAGAAGGGTAATATTTACAAGACCAGAAGAGTTTCTGCTCACGCTGATCTCACTCTATTTTGGGGTAAAAGGAAGAGTAAATATTATCAGTGATTTGCAGTTAGCAGGAGGTAAACTGCTTTGCCCAGTGCAAATGTTAAATTGCCTGTAGGGGTTGAAGCCTGACAATATTGGTGTTTATAGATGGGTCCTTCACAAGTTGCTTAAAATACTCTATTAGAAATCACAACTAGAAGTTCTAGTCATTTCAAAGAAAAGAATAAAAAACTTTAAAACTATTTTTAAAGGAACTTTTTGTGCCAGAAATACTACCTTTTTTTGCTATATCAGTATGTATGTGTGATGAAGAAATAGTGGAATACATGACATATATTAAGAAGTTGAAATTGTTTTTAAACAAAGTTTCAGGCACTTCCCAAAATGTAGCAAACAGTTCTTTGTTGCATGAGAGTTTTAAAAGTTTTAAAATAAAAATCAAGGTTTGGGGGGGAAAGTATTTTTAGAAGAAAATTAGTTTATTAAATATTCTCCAGTAGCCATATTCAGAATATGTCGAGTACTTGTAGGATAGCATTTTTTGCCTTATGTTTGGAACTGCAAATGTTTTCGTGATTAACTTAAATCAAATTTTCATCAGGTCAACATAATGGCTAAATCAACTTAGCCTTCACCAAGATCAGGGAATCTATTCCGCAAGAAGATCATTCAGATTCAGCTTTGCCTTCACCTTTTTGGTTTTGAAAGGCAACAGGTTCTGAACACCACTTTTTGTTTTTCTTTATGCTGATAGATTAAATCTCAAGTAGCACCATGCTGCTGTGATAAGCATCTGGGCAAGCTGGCTTTTCTTTTACCTACTTCCAGATTTCTAGTAACTGCATGGCACAGGAGTGGTTAGTCCTGAGCATGCACTGCACAGCCCAGGGTAATCCTAGCCAGGACAAGAATCCTCGGGTACCATCTCTGCCACGATTCCTCAAGGTGGGCATTTGCAGTTCTCGTCACAAGAACCGAATCTTCCAAAATTTGGTAGCCCTGCCCCTCTTTAATTTGGGGATGGGAAATGAAAAATCTCGTGTGCCAGTTTGATGTTGTCCTTGAAACAGATAATTATAGGCTTTAGGAATAGAAAAGATGCCTGATTAAATGGCTGCAGCCATCTGCTATTGCAAGACTGTGAAGTAATCCTTGACCATTTTCATATTAAGAGTTGCCACGATGATGTTCTCCCACTACTTATGCCACTCAGCTTGCCTAGAAAGCTGTCTGCTCTTCTCTAGTTTACTGGCATCCTAACTCTCTTTTTCCTTTGGATTACTTTAAATAGCCATGATTAAATCTTTATATCGGTGCTGTCGGGGGCTTGAAAGTCCCTGCTGTATTACACACCTATTTTGACTTCAGAAATAGAAATTGCAGAGCTCCTTATTTTCACATGTGGTTTCAGATCAGGTTCTTCTTCTTGCTTGTGGTACAAAGGGAGCAGATGAAAAGTTAGCTAGACAAGCACTTTTAAAAACCCTAGCACTGGCCACTGTGGCTGCTTGTAGCCCTGCTCTCCTGGGGTCCCAGGAGAGGCATCACAAGAGGCTCGAGGGACAGGCACAAGCTTTGGTACCGTTAGTTTAGGTGAGCCCGAAGGTAATTTTGCTGGTTTTGAAGCAAAATCATAGTCAAATAGACCTGAATTCGGCAGAGAGCTGTGAGCCTGCTTTACGCCGAGTACGGTTCTTATAGAGCGTTGCTTCAAGCCACTCTTTACAGATCAGAAAGGATCCTGCTGCCAGGAGCCTCCCTGCAATGGGCTGAGTTCCCAACTGCAGCCTAAACCAGTCCAAAAATGTGCCAGAAAACATGAGGAAGGGTTTCCGCCTGAAGTCAGAGAAGAGGCAGAGGCAGCAGAGTCAGGCTGGTAAGGAAGGACTGTAAAGGCACAGGAAAAGTCAGCTAGAAGTAAATGTTTCTGGGTAATGCACATCTGTGTGAGAAGGACTGGTGGTGGCATGTAAGGAAGGAAAAAGATCACTGCAGCAATGCAGGAAAGTGGAAAGATGCCTTTATTAAGGCACATTTTTCCCATTGAACATTAATTGCTTTCCATGGATACAAAATGCACTTCAAATGATAAAAGGAGTGGCTGACAAGCAATGCTGTATTCAACAGATATCAGAGAATGCAATGTAGGTTAATTACCTTCTCTTAAATAATTTTTTTTTTTTCCCGAAGAGGTGAGCATCTATTTGAGACAGAAGCTTATCTCCAAACTCCTGTTGTCTACTTCAATGAGAAGAGGAGCGAGAAAGGGAATGAAATGGGATGGTGAGGAGACACCAGCAGGAGCCATGGTGACTTCCTTTCCCTGGCATCAAGCGTCCATTTTTTCCCATGGACTTTCTTCTTGGTTACCTTCAGAAGCACAGGCAACTCCAGGAGCTGCCCACAGCTCCCTCTGGGGCTTTGAGCTTCCCAAGCAGTGCCCACAGCCGCTGCTTCTGCTGACATAGTTTATTTAAATAGGCAGGGAGAAAGTATTGGTGTTTGCAGAAGGCAGTGTGTAGTGTAAACTCTCCCTGTGAGGTTTGACAAAGAAAAAACACTCTGGTATTCCTGCCAGTCTGTAATTGAGGGTTGTCAGTCAGGTGAGGATCTTCCCAGGGAGTGGAAGGAACAGTTTGGGAATGAAAAACCCATTCCCAATTTGGGAATGAAAAACTCGTGCCTTACGAGGTTGCGTTTCCCCTTCAACCGGGCACATGAAGTGTAGTGTGTCCCCTTTCCCAAGTTGTTTTCCCTCTAAATCGGTCTCTTCTAGTGGTAAGGGGTGGGAAGGAAAGTATCAAGCCATCAGTCAGGGTTTTCGGTGCCGACAGAGCCCCATCGGCTTCTGAAGCCTTTGGGCACCCAAACCACAGAATGCGCTGGTGGTTATCAGCAAGTCTGTGCAGCAAAGCACTGCAGCAGGTGAGTGACAGGATGCAAATACCAGGGAGGACCTGCCCCTGTATCTGCTTCAGTGCCTTTTCAGCCACACTTTTCTGGTAAATTGTAAAATGTCGGTCAGGGAGCTCTGGAGATGGGTAAAACAAGGTGTGCTCGTACCCCAATTTCTTTTATGTCCTAGTGCCTTGAGGTGCATTTAGAAAATGCACCAAATCCAAGTTTTGTCTTCTGTTGTAGGATTTCGCCAAGAGACATTGAGCAGAGCACTGTGTAAGTGTCGTTAAGGGAGCTTAGCAACAGGATATTCTGTGATTCCAGATTTCAGAATATCCTTATGCTTATTCTCTGTGTTCATGTATATGTGTGTGTGTGTGCGTGTGTGTGTGCAAGCACAGAGTTTGCATATATTCACATCACTATAAAGTTTGGGGGTTTGTAGGTTTAAAACAACGTTTTGGTACCAGCTGTGTTGCCTGTTTCCTAGGCATTGCATCAGTGTTGCTAATTTTCCATGCAGAGACACACACAGACCCCGTAAAAACTTGGCCCTTATTTTATGAAAACTTACCCAGACATTACCAACTTAGTATCCTAAAGTCGGTATTTTTAAAGTGACTGAAAAAAAACATGTGAGAATTCTCAGTTTTGGTGCATGTTAAGCTTGTTGATATCAGAGTAAGTTTAGCCCATACAACTTTCCTGCATGAGTAACATTTTTTGTCTGTGAAACCCTCTGACTGCAAGCACATTAGTCTGGCAGAGGTTAGAAAGCAATGCTGTTTTATAATTTGGGCTTTATTTACGGGTTGTATTCCCATTTTTTCATTATTTGGATTAGGCAACTAACTGGTCCCAAGCTTTTCTTCATCAAAAGAAGAAGAAAAAACCCTCCTTTTCATAGATGTGTGCTTCACACTTTTCAAACTTCAGTAGCATAAAATTTTTCACTTGGTCAAAAAACTGATTTAATTTGCTTCTAGGTTAAATGTTAAAGGTTTCAGTCTTATGACCATGAATTCTCAAATTAAATTCAGTGCATTGCTTAAATTTCTAGCTGCAGTGCATTTAGCCTAATTGCTTTGGTAAGTTGGGTGCTTAGTAACTACTACTTCTCTGAATTTTCATCTTTAAAGGCAAGCAAAATAAGCCCGAGGGCCACAGGTGGGCTAGCCTGCTCTTTGGGATTCACCTGTGGGGTCTTTAGATATCTCTTCCAGTCTGACTGCATCCTCAGACCATGTCTGATGAGGCCGTTCTGCTGACAATTTAAACACCTGTAGGTTTTAGCTATTTAAGCCCAAATCGGTTTTGAAGCAACAAGAAAGGCTGAACAAAATGGTTCAGATTTCAGTCAGTTGTCAACTAAATGTGTGCACTGGGCCTTTAAGTATTTGGGCAGACACATCTTGATTGCTTGGCTTTTGTTTTCACCCTTGGAAAGTCAGCTGGATAATGCCCTGTAGCCAAAGTCTATTCTGTGATGCTCTAAGTGGGCTGGGCTGGGGATGCCGGGCTTGGGGGAAGTGTGTGTGACCGGGTGAAGGGAGATTTAACCAAAACCAGAGTTGTATTCGTGTATTTCCAAATTTTTGTGAGCCGAGGTGTTTGGAGTAGTTTTCAGTTTTCTTGAAATGTTAAATATAAAAATCATGGGGACATAAAATGATGCCAGTGATGCAATCTGCAAGTTGGCTCTTCTCTTTGGGGACAAAACAAACACGGAGGTGACAGAAACAATCGAGGAAACTTCCACCAATGGCACCCTTAGAGGCAAGCCCTGAGTGTCTAGTTTTTTCCTCTTTGTTTACAGTATTTTTAAGGCTTTGAGTTCTCACGCAACATATATGTCATTAAATGGCTGATTCCTCTTTGCACACGTTGTTGTGATGGCCTGTGGCAACCTGAATTAATTGTTTCAGTAGTTGATGGTGGTTACTAGCCATAATTATTATAATTTGCATTTATAAAAACTTCTTTCATCTAAGGATCTCAAAATGCTTTTGCACACATTTAATTAAGCTTCACAACATCCTGTGAGGTAAGTGTCAAGAGTGTTGTTATATCCATTTTTACACAGGTTTCTCCAAGAAAACAAGGTCAGTCTCTAACGTGACTGGTATTTGGTTCACATCACTCTTGCACAGGACAAGCAGCACGGCTGCAGGAATTAGGAATGCTGATCTAGGTCACTTCGCATCTCCCACATAGCTCTTGCTGCTGCCACACTGTGTGGACACACACTCTAAGCCATGGCAAACACAGTCAGAGCAGCCTCAGCCCACATTTCCAGTCTGGAGTGGCCCTTTCCCTCCCAGGGGCACTCAAGCAGCAGAAAAGTCTTGGGAAGGAAAAGAGATAAGCACCCAACACGATGCACAAGATGACAGCCCACCTTGCAAAGATCTGTTCTTTCCACAGTTTTCCACCTTAGCATTTACTCTCTTTGCAGTCTGCACACAGCAAGGCATGTCTGCTTTAGCCAAAGCCAAGCAAGCAGCTGCAGGCAATGTAAAGTTACTCTTTTCCAGCCACTCGCCTGCTCTCTGCACACACTTCACCTCCACCCCCTACCAGCCTCAGACCCAACCCTGTGGGCAATCAGCAATTCTGAGATCTACTGAATCCTAGATTACCACTTGACAGATATTTAAAAACGAGGATCAACCAAATCAGAACAGACTTGGAACTTGGGGGGACAGCAGTTTCCAAAAGCTCATTTCTTTTTCAAACACATGACTATGTTGTTTAAATTGAACTTAGCTCTCTGTAAGCTCTGTTGATCACCATAATAGCCCCGAGGAAGATAGGTCTAAGTAAGTGCTTGCAAATTGGGTAAGGAGTCCCAGGCCATACCTTCATGAGTTCTTTACCATCCTCATCAATTTATGTTTACATAAATTGTTTACATGTGGCATTGACCAGATTAGCTATTTGGAAAGAACTCTGCCTGTGGATGCACTTATTCCAAAATAAAAGCCACTTCGCTTTTCTAAATCAAGTGTACTTACAGGTAGAGAATGGCTATTCTGAATAACATAAGAAAGAAAGTAATTTCATTCCTATGTAGACCATTGAGCAGAAATACTCTGGAATAATCTGTCTAATTTCTTGTGTTGATGCTTTTTAAGGCACTGGCAAAGTCACAGAATTAACAACTGATTTTGTTTTCAATCCATTGTTTTCTTGGAGAGGGTGTGCCAGTGCAAGGCGGAGAGACAGAGATTCTTTTCAGTTTCCCTGAGTCAATGTACAGGATTTATTCTGGGCCATGCCTCTCTTGTGGGGGAAGGAACGCCTGGCAGCCAGAGGAGAAGGTCTGGCACAAGAACATCATTTCGTTTTACCTGATGGTGTCTACTTAACTTCCACCAGAAATGGGGCACTCATTGGCCTAAGCCGCCATTTTCACTGAAGCTTTCTTCTGCTTTTCTTCTCCTCCAAACTTGTTCATGTCTGCTGTGGCACAGAAAAGAAAAATATGGAAGCAACCGTACTTGGCATACATGACAGAACACAATGTCATGGGAATCACAGCATCAGGCCCACAGAGGGGCTTTTATTGCAGCTACCAGAAAGCTTTCAAAAACTTCAAATCAGTATTTTTGGGGTATGTTTCTTTATTTGGAAGAGGGGAGGTAAAAATTCTCCTCTTGTAATCTCATATTGCAGAAACCGAGACTTGATGGGTACTACATTATCCTTTTTGGACCTCAATCCCTCCCAAAGATTCCAGATGAACTCTGCCTGCCCAGGCACCAGAGTTGGTGCCCCGGGGAATTTCTTCGTATCTAAGGGATATGCAGGATGTGTACTCGCATGCCCTTGCTGCCTCTCAGCTCCAGCTGTACATGCAGTTTTGCTTTAGGAACCTGTACCTCCAGTATTGCAATATCTTTTTCAGTCTCTGTCATCAAGAGTTTAAATACAGTTCAGATCAGTGTTAGTGGCCCAGCTCCAAATGAGGAGAATTGCTGCAATTCGTTATCTTGACAAATTAACTGGTCTGAGGCAATTCCTTTTTGAGAGATACAATTACCTAACTCTTGAACTCTAGCCTTGCTCCAATGCTATGGCGTAGTTATGCACCTGCTCAAAAAGTGGGGATGCTACAACTTTCCCACCCATAAATACAATTCCTGTACTAGGAGCTGATAAAAAAAACAAAACAGCTTTATGAGGACCAAAGTGGTCTGGTTGCACAGGGGAGGGACCAAACCGCAAGAGAAGGAGCTGGCACAGGGAGTGTTGTGTCATAGAAACACATCACTAGTTGTCCCATCCTCTGTTTTGAGTCCAGCTTCCTGGTCCAGTGGAAAAAGGTGGCTTTCCTGCTCCCAATCCACTGCATAGAAAAGAGCAGCCCATTGGGAAAAAAAAAAAAAAATTAAAAAAATTTTAAATAACCCACCAAAAAACCCCCACAACAAAAAAAACCCAAAACACCCAACAAAAAAACCAAAACACAGCACTCAAAAAAATCCCCAAACCAAAACCAAAAAACCAAACCAAAAAACCCAAGTTGTTTCGTCCCTGGGATTTAGGCAAGAATTTCTAGTTTCAGTCCTACAGTCATATACCTGGTGGAACAAAGGTTGCCATCATCACTCCACTCCTGATGTGGACAGGAGCTGGTGCTCCTGGGAAGGCAGAGTGACCTCCAGCCTTGCCCTCACTTCCTGGCCCAGAGGACCAGCTCCCTTCTGCCTTTTGCACCAAGCAATGAAAAGAAATCCACAGTTACACATTGTTCTTCCAACCCAACGTGGGCAGATGCACTTCTCATTCTCTTCCCTGTGGAAAGCAACTCCTTTTGTCCCTCAGCCATAGCTCACCTGTGGCCATCATCCTTCCTTGCAAAAGAGCTCCCAGATGCTAAAAGATATCCCTTCACCATTCATCTGAACCACTGCCTTTTGGAAACTGTTTGGGATAAAGCTGTCCTGCAGAAGGCTTGTGTTTGCCTAGAGCCTCTTTGTATGGACTTGGTGGCTGGGAGTTTCCTTGAGCTCCTCTTTGAACTCCAAGCCTTCAGCATCCAAAACATTTTACCCTCAATTTCTTTTCTACTTTATCAGTTTGGCCAGCTTCCAGCTGGCAGCATTCATTTGCAGGCTCCCATTCCGCATCTCGTGTTTGCAGATGTATTTCTTTTTCAATTAACCCCTTGAAATGGTTTTCTCCTCCCCGGAGCCTACCTGCCTCCGGTCCGGCCGGCACTTCTCCCTGCTCTGGATGCCCGGGGGGCAGAAGGCAGGAGTGGAGGAGGCAGGAGTGGAGGAGTTGGGTCCTTGGGCTGGAAGTGCCAAGCCGAGGGTGTGCCCCGTGCTCAGGCGTCACGGAGAGCAGCTGAAGGAACACGCAGGTTCGGCAGCGCCGGCTCTGCCCGCTGTGGGTTGGGGCTTGCAATGCCAGAGGCGCTTTTGCCTATGTGGAGTCTCTGGAGCATCACTTATGAATAATGAGATCTTCCCCGAAGGCTTTCGCTGGGATGCTCGGGAGCACGCGCCCGCATTTGCGCCGCTGCAGCCTTCGCCCCAAACAATGCGAATGCCTCTGCATCGCCAGCAGCTCCTCCACAGCTTCACCTAAAATGAAAAAAAGAAAAATAAAAAAAATAAACACCTGGTCTAAAGCATCGTTTACCAAACAAGGACATGGCCCAGTCGCCAGGGCTGTGGTGCCTCCGGTGCCAGGTGTAATTACCGAGCAGTAGCAGCTGAAGGTTGCTCATCCTGGCACTCCAGCTGGTTCAGGCATCCACAGGGAGAGGAGCACCGCTCACCCCTTGCCAGGATTGCCAGGCAAGCTTCACACGGGCTGGGAAAGCTGATAACATCTAGAGGTGCAGCATCTCTATTGCTGAGACACCAGGCAAGCCTTTGAAGTGAGCCGGCCTGGAATTGGAGAAAATCCTTGGTTATTCAGTCTCTTTCAGCTGGAGACTCATCACAGCTTGGTACTGCCACATCTGGATCACCCTGTAAGACACACCTTCTTTTTTTTTTTTTTTTTTTTTAAAATTAATTAATATTGGCACTGCTGGGGTAGTTCCTAAGGAACCTGATTACTTAGGCTCCAGGGAGATATAAAATTAACTATTCAGGCTGTATAGTGGTTAGCTTAATTTTGTGTATGATTCTAGCAGAGCAAATGAGTAGCAGAGATTGAAATCTCAGCCAAAGCTAGTAAAGACTCAGCATTTCCATTTGCAGAAAGTTTTGAAGCCATGTTTCACAGCAAGCTGCAGAAGACTGCTAAGTGAAATATAACTGTCTATGGTACAAAAAAAAAGCACAGTTGTTTGTAAATGTTAGCCAATTCTTCAGTTTTATCACATAAATTTTATATTAATTCTTAAATTTCCTGGCAAACTCCCTAAAACAGTTTTGCTGCTGCTAATACCCCTAATCCAACTAGTGAAATAATGGCATGTTATGCTACTATTAAGGGCTGATTCTACTAGTAGTGATTGAAGTGCCTTATCTTCTCAGGCATCTAATTTTTAAATTACAACAGAAATGGGAGATATTCAGATTTAATTTCAGAATTAATCTCATCCAGCTCTCTAAACAGTAACAGCTGTTCTCAATGAATTTTAGAAGTACTATAAAACCAATATTTCGGCAATTTGTATTTCTCAAATGCAAACATGTCAGCCTTGGGAATTAACAAAACAACACAAAAATAATCTAAAAATAAAAATCCATGGAAAACTAGCTGAGAAGAGGCAAAGAAGTTCAGAGTTACATTTTTCCGCACTCACAAACAAAGCTCTGTGGTTTCCCTGCAGGAATTTGTTGAAATGAAACAATTTTATTAGAATATGTTTATTTAGAAAGATGTTTTCAGGAGAACAATTGTAGCCAGAAAAAAGGGCTGACCACACTCAAGTCAACAATGGAAGTTCCCACTGATTTTGATACCAGGAGAATTTTGTGCAATGGCTTTAGAAATAGCTTCATGTAGTTTGAGAAGACCTGGGATAGAATTAAGTTATCACAACTTGATAAGGTGTAAAATCATGCTCAATCTCATACCTTCTGCAGCAGTTATTTCCCTTTAAAAAAACCCAAAAAAACTCTTAAAACATTAGAGCTTGATTTCAACAGGTAAAAATAAACACTTAAATTTAAAAAAAAAAGTTATTGAATAATAAGAGGAGATACAAACTTATTTACATAAAATTAGCTATTCCAGTAAAAAAATTAATTTGTTTAAATGCCTAAAAGAAAAAAAGTGTGATTGTTAGTAAACTCTACTGTTTTACAGCACTCACTTGAATAAACTATTTGCGTTTCTTCAGACTCTTGATTTGTTTCTCTCAGAAAAGCGCTACTATTTGCTTCTTTTTTTTTAGTAGAACAGCAATGTGGCTGAAGTCTGTGTGCTTCACTGGGAGTTCGATGGGCTGCATTTGCAATTCCAGAAGCAAAAAAAGTGATACTTTATCTTCAGAAGGAGTTACATTTTTTGAACTTATTGAATTTTTCTGAGATCAGCATGAAGAGTTCTGATTAAATGCTTGCTTCAGCGTTTTAAAGGCTTCTTGTGTCCCTGTTGCCTAAGGAGGTCGTACACGAGGATTGCTCTGTAAACATCAGATTGTACAGAATTGGCTCTGCCTACCGTGCCAGGCGCACAAAGAGGAAGTCAAATGGTTTATCTCTCACTTATCAACTAGTTTATTTTTCACGCCCAAAAAAGGCTGCTACAAGAGCAGCTGCTACTTTGTAAATAATTTAATGGCTTCTGTTAAGTAGAGCTGTCAATTTTGCAAACAATATTAAAAGGAGATTTTCATTTTACCACGGATTTGCACATTTTGAAATGCATTTTTATCCCTGAAAGTCCAGTGGAGGATACTGGAGAATGGAAAAAGCTTCCGATTTGCAGACACAGATTCAAAAGAGAGGAGATATGGTTAAATAATGACAGATGTATGAGCAGGGAAGGCGTGAGATCACCTGCCATGCAATACCTAGAGAGCATCCTGCTCGTTAAAGCTTAGGAAAACTTTCAGCGGACTTGTAAAGAAAGATATTTGGCTCTTTCAGACAGGTGTTAGATGTAGCAATAGCAATTACCACCAAATTTTGCAAATGCTGAGTATGCGTTGTGTGATCGTGTGTACACAGTATTATCTCAATATTGATCACGACAAATGGGATTTTTAAAATATTTTTAGCACAAAAAATTCATATTATTGTAGCTAATAAATTAGTTTAATGATGAAACCACAACATTAACCACAATACCAGCTCTCGAGTTTTTGAATTTCAAATTCAGATTCAAATCCCCAGATAGTAAGCAAACGGTCGGCTAGAATTTAAAACAGCAAGAGTTTCTTGTGTAAGAAGCCAAAGGAATATCCCAGATTGCCTGAATACAAAATCTCAGGTGAAACTTGTGATCCCTCCAGTGCTAGCACAAAGTCGGGTCTCTATTAAGCAGCAAACCCTAGGCAGAGCCCTCATCTAAATGTGAGGACCACCGCCCTCTCCAAGGTCTGTGGTACTGTTGCCAAAATCCTTCCCTTTTTAATTAGAAGTGGGAAGTGTTGCCTCTAGTTTGGGAAGGGCTGTGTTGTTTAAACAGTGTTCCTTGTGCCTTTGTTTTTCCTACTTTAGCACTTCTCACAGGGAGCAGAGTCCATGTCCCACAACAAAAATATTTATTTCTTTACTCTGTGGCTCCTATCTGATGGTTTTGTGGCTTTGAACCACTCCTGGCATCTGATCCTATCAAATGTTCCACACTGCAGCTGTATCCCCAGACCAGAACAGGTTCAATGCTCATAACTTGAGGTCAGTCCCAGGTATTTATTTTAGATATGAAAGTGCAGAGAAATCTATTTGCACTCCCATGGGTGAGAACCCTGCTCTTCCCTGGTTTTGTGCTTGCAGATGACAGACTGCTCTGTTTTCCACGAGGTTCCTGTGGATCCAGTGGCATTATTTAACAGGTGTAGCTGTGCTTTATCCGCAGCACAAATTATCAAAGTCACTGGCCATGCTATTATTAATTGCTCATAGCATTTGTGTATTAGAAATATGGCACACAAGGGCTCTATCCATCCAAATTGTAGCCCACTCCACATTAAAAAGCTGCTGGGTACCACCTGGAGCACGTGCATGAGTCACACTGAAGTGATTGGTGTGAGGACTGGGATTTTCTCAGCTCTGGTTCTCAGCAGGGATAAGAAAACACAAGCCAGTGGTGTGGTGGAAAGAGACCAAGGCAAAGCTGACCCAATTCTGATTTGTTTCTTTTCTCAATACACACTCCTCTTCCGGCATCTCTCAGGGTTTTCTGTTCTGAAATGCCCCTGCTCCTCAGAGCTGGGTCAGTCTCAGGAGTGATGGCTCAGGAGATGTCATGGACATCATATATTGGTGAAAGTTTGTAACTTAAAGGGGGCAAGCTGTGTAGGCCTTAGATGTTACTGAGTAATTGGAAAGAGAAAAAAAGAGAAAAGAAAAGTTAATTACAGCTGCTTGACTCACACTGTATGTCTGAGCTTTGACATTTTGCAAATTAAAAGATTTAACATTCTGTTTCTTAACAAACTAAGGCCATGTGAAGAGGGAGGCTCTTCAGGACCAAAGACTCAGTTCCAGGTGGAAGCACAGCAGTGAGAGCTGTGCTCCCAAGCAGATGCTGTCAAAGTTTGTGCCACAAGACCTGCAATGGATTTTGCCTAATTATTTTTTTTCCCCATCACCAGAAATTTTGTTTAAGCCCTTTCCCAGAGCTCTTCATGTATACGAAAAGCAGCTTCTCACGAACATTTATAAGTTCTCAATATTGTTCCCCTCCTTCTCTTGGCTTCTCACTCTGCAAGGCTTGAAGAAGAGATCTTCCAAGAAACCTCCCTTACTTGCCCTGGAGTTGAGTTTCTGAGATGTAAAGCATTGCCCGTACACCTATTTTCTCCTCTGCTTTTATTTCTCTTTGGATTTTTTATTCAAGGTGGAGGAGAAATGGCACCAGTGCTGGTTTAGCACCTCTGTTTATTGTAGTGTGGTGTGCATGCTCGAGGTGTGCTGCCTTCAGCCGAGTTGGCCATTTGCAGCTGTTCCCACATCGCTCCGCAGGTGGGGAAGAGCAGCACAGACGGAAAATATCAGCCACCTGCGAAAGCCAAACCTTGCCGCGCTTCACCCTCCCTCACGCCACAGAAGCCAATAATATTTGGGTAGCACGAAGGGTAGGAATAATGCACAGCAATCCCACGGCGTTGGGTTTTCAGGACTCAGGGGTTCAGAAACGCTTACGAGGAGATTTGTCCTCCTGAGCCAGCGAGCGTTCTGGGTCCCCAGACCAAACAGAAACAGTGCGGCAGCACTCGCCAGGGCGTTCCATCCTCCCACTGCCCACGGTGCTGCCATGGGTGTCATGCAGATTGGCTTACACAGGATCCGAGAAGGCAGAGGACAAGGGGAGAAAAACAGGATTAGAAGAGGGAAAAATGCAAAAGGGTCTTGCAATTTTCAGAAAAATCTTTTAAAGTCTTTATCTGTAACGGGATTTTTTTTCCTTAATCCAGACTCTGCTAGCCTGTGGTTTGATTACATTTTTTATTTATTTGTTTTAAGTCTCACACCTAGAATATGCAGTTTCTCCTCTATGTTTTTAAGTGGTCCAGATATTTTTAAACAATTTCTTTTAGCAGAGGGCTCTTACCCGAACTTGTGAATTGGATGCCCATACTTCACCTATGGAAGACTTCAGGTCTTGATTTTGAAGCAAAATATTTTAAAACAAAGCAAAGGGTAGTCCAATTGATAAGACTTTGATCCCTATGGCAACAGGGAAATGCTCACATGCTGCAGCCTTTGGCAGGCAGCTGGACCTTCTGTAGTTGACAATTTAGAGAAGGCACTTCCTCCTTGCTAACTAGAGCCAATACGCACTCACTCTCTGCCTTTCAAAAACTCTTGGATGTGTTTCTTGCTGCTGGTCATTGGCTATTTGGCCTCCTTTTCAAGGGAAAAGCCAAGGGTGAAAGCTGTGGAAGCGTGTGGGTTTCCCTTCAGATTGATCCTTTGCAAGAGAGGACACTCCTGTCCTTATGGACATCCAAGGCAAACAGCTGGCAGCTCAGTTGGTACTTTCAAACTCAGTAAGTGTGATACCATATCTTGATTCATCTTAACAGAGCTTCTGGGGCAGTCAGACGAAGAAAAGCCATCCTGTGAAGCTTTCACTGACCAATCTCCAGAGCAGGGAGGAGGGTGCAACCCGCCTGCGCCTGGTCCTGCTGACAGACCACTGGCGCAGAGTGGCTCCCACAGGTGAGTTGGGAATAGTTTTGGAATTTATGTTTGATATTCTGAACCTTTCTGACAGCTGCAGTTGTTGTCTGCATCATGACTGTAAACACAATAATGCATTAAGACGCTGAGGAGGAACTAAGGGAAGCCTGAAGGACATGGCATGGACAAAAAGAAATCTCCAGAAACATAGACAGTTTACAATCTTTTGACATACACTAGCACAACCATTTTCAAATTAAATCATTTGGCCAAAGGCAGCCTTGTTTGTTGAATGTGGAGAAAAGAGAAATAAAGCAATGGAAAAGTAGCAAATTAGCAGTTGCAGGTGGTGAACAGAACTTTTAAAAACCTGACATGACCTGTACAGATTTCTCTAAGCACATCATTAGCCTGTGATCAAAATCCCTGGGATGAACTTTTGAGAGTGCCCTTCTTCTGAAGTTGATTAAAATCTTGAACTTAGCTATGAGAGAAACAACAGTTCTGGTGGCTGGGGTTTTTTTCCAATCTTTGTTGCTGGTGAACCTGCACATCCTCTTGCAGGGGATAGAAAATTAGAAAGAAACAGCTCTTCTGCAAAGATTCAAAAAGCATTTGTTTCTCTTATTTTTCTTCGTTCATTCTTGATAGAAAAGAGCAGTTATTTGTTCCCAGTGAGTATATAAATGTGAAGTATAAAGAGACTTTTTTCTATGCCTCCTGTATATATAGGAATGTTTTTAGTGAATCTAGTGTGCTTATGACATTGAACTTTCACATTGCATTCATCCTAACCATTTGTACAGAACTGCTGAACACACACTTCATGAGGGCAAAACGCACATTTATTTTTGGAAATTTCTATGATAACTAGTTTTCTGTCTCCCCCTACATGGGGACATTGAGCTTTTTCAGTATTAAGTGTTATATCCATTTTACCAGCTGCACACCGCTAGTGAAGTATTTATTTTATATTTTAGCCTACAGCTTTCAGGATACAGGATATGCTCTGAAGCTTTCAGAGCTATCTAATGGTTTTGGAGGTGGGGCCTGCCTTTAAAAATACAGTGTAGAGTTATTCCATCTCAACTTTTGGGATGAAGATAGCACCATAATAAATAATAAAGACGGTCTCCATGCTGGAGGAGCCTGCATTGTCTAGAGAGGGCTCTCCAAGTGCTCCAGTAAATGGAGCTCCTTTAACAGCGCACCAGAGCAGAGGCTAATCCCAACACGCCTCTGATCCCAAGGTATAAACACGCCATCCTCCCTCCCTTCAGCTCACCTTTTCCCTTTCGGAGCTTGCTATGACTCACTCGTCTCTGGCAGTCCCAGGTCTGCCTTTGTCAGGTGTCTCAGGAGAGAGACCGAGGGTTCAGCTTTGCCCCGACCCCTGGGCTCCCCACCTCACCACATTCACCTGCACCACCCCAGGTGGGTCACCATGAGGTGCTGAGCCTCAGGAGTGGTTCCTTGCAGTCGCCAGGGCTGCATAAACTGCTGGGATTTCCCAGGGCTTTTGGTTGGAGAGCATAAAGCAAGCTCCCACCTGTGCATCAGCTCCTCCGCCTGCGGACGCCTGGAGATGCCGCTGACCTCTGCCGGGAGAGGCCACAGCTTTGGGTTGCAGCTTGCAATACCTTGGAAGAAAACTTCTCACGGCTCCCCTGGCTGGCCACAGCTGCTTGAAGCCTGCCAACAAGAATTTAGGTTTCGAAGGCACTCCCTGTGACAACACCAGCCGGCTGGGAAGATCACCTGCTGAGGCACAGGTGACTCCAGCAGCTTCTTCCCTGTGCTTAAAGAAAGCCACAGATGATTGCAAGCACCTAACTGTGGCTTGGTTTGCCTCCAGTTTCACAGAGCTGTTCTTCTGACAAGCCTGCATCAGACTTCTTTGTGTGAAGAAATCTCTTTAAAGAAAGGAAGTTTTAGTGTTGGGAGCCTACACAAACAGGGCTGCTGTCTGCTCTGCAGTCATTGCAATGTTTCATCACTCTGTCCAAGATACTCCAGCATTACCAGAGATTTATGGGTTTGTAATTGGCTTCTTCTGGGTAGTAGTGGTTCTTTAAGTTCCTGTAAGACACCACACCAGGGCTTTGCAGTCGTTCAGCGAGGTTATCTAATGGCTGCTCTTTCTTCTTTCAGAGTCATTTGTTTTCAGCCTTGGCTTTACTTTATCTTTGTCCCAGCTAGACACACCAATTGGTACATTGCTGCATTTCTAACACAACCTCCCCTGTCAGACCCAGGTGCTGTCCCAAATCTGCATTTCGCTCAACTTCCTGGAAGCTCCTCTCTAGCACATTCTTCTTTCTTTCTGGTATTTCAGCTTTTGGGACAGCTGAGGAATATCTCAGGAGTTACACTGAGGCAGAAGTCCCAGGCAAGGGCACTGTGGAGACTAGCAGAAGGCACTTCTGTTTCACTTGCTTAAAAAACCTTGTTTCTGATGCCCTTCATGGAGTCTGACATCTGCATATGTAAAACTGGAGCCCAGTTTTCAGGCTACGTGGTTAAAATCACTTCAACTAACTCTTCGCATCGTCATCTCTTTTTCTTAACCAGGAAAGCCATAGTCTGGTGAAGACAGGGACAGAAAATGGACAAAAATGGCTGGAAACAAAATAACCATTCATAAAACAGTCTCAAGGGTTTATTTCTTTGGGAACTTACTCTGGATTTAACTCCATGGTGTTTCATGGAAGCAGCAATAGTGTTGCTACCATTGAAGAGCTGTAGTCAACTTCCTGAGCCATACATACACCCACACAAAGTTTTGGGCAGTAAAGACTTCAGGACAACATTCCAGAGAGCAATGTTTCATTTGCTTCCTGATTTCTTTCACTCTAACATAGAAAGGACTGTTAAATATCACCAACAACGCACAATGTAGTGAAACTTTTTTAAGATAAAGATCTCACCTCTGGCTTACATTTGGCATTGACCATTGCCTTCTCTCCTTCCAAGTGTCAGCTATGCTCTAGCCTGGCAGTCCTTGTCATCTCATTACTCTTGTTATCTGTTTATGAAAACATTTTGATCAGCATAACCCTGCAGCAGAAGCCTGTGCTTGAGGAGGCTGTTTCGGATGCTGCTGTTCAGAGGACCAAGGCAGCATGCTGATCCTCTCAGCCACACAAAGGAGCTGATCAGCTGCCTGTGAGACAGCTCATTTCTGGATGAGTCAACCAGCGAGTGCCTGTGACCATGCCAGAGTCTGGCACCAGAGCCACGCCGAGCTGTGACATCGCTCGCTGCTCTGCCACTGGCCTTGCTAGCTGCAGTGTGGCTTTCCTCCCCATCATTGTGTCATTCTCCTTCCCTACCATAATGCATTGTGGGCTTTAATATCTTGCATTTGTTGGCAGTGTTGGGATGTGTGTGAAGCTGGGTTGGAGGGGTTTTCAGCTCATTGTCCATCTACTTAGTCCCCATCTCCCAAACCAGAACTACTTCCATTTTAATTAGGCTATCTATTATTTTAATACAAGTGATTAGGATAGAAGGCAAAAGTCTTCATCATCACCGTGATTTTTATTGTAAAACTTCCTTGTTAATTATGTACCTCAAAATACAGATATTCCTACTTCTCTGCAAGGTGTTTATGTAAGCTCACAAGCATATACAAGTTTGAATATTTTGAATCTGTAGCATCACTGACCAAACCTCAGGAAGTGTTAATGACATCTTTCAGATCTGCACATGTTGGTTATTAAATCATCATGGAGGGAGAGAATTAGAGTTATACCACAGAATCCCCTTTCGTGGGTCACATAAAAAACAACATTAAATGGATTTCTTACTCCTACTTGACTGTTCCGTGCAATTAAAGTAAGCGTTCATCACCGTTGTGGCACTTCTGTTTGTTCTTCCACCTTTTTCAAAAGTCCTCTTTAACCAGGAAGCAAACCCAGTCTTAAAATAGCAGGAATCTAGGCTGAGAAATAATGTCTGCCAGGTCCAGGTGTAATCCTACCAGCTGTTCTCTCTGCCCGGGAGGTTCTCAGTTCCAAAGTAACTCTATTAAGAGGTGTGATGCAGCGATGTGACTGTGGTGGAGGAAATTCATGTCAGAAGTAGGATCCAGCGGCTCAGCAGTGCTGCTCCTGCCTGGCTGCTGCAGCCTTCCCTCTCTTTTCTTCCTTCTCCTCCTTCTCCTCCTTCTCACTCTTTGCCACCGCTCAGCCCAGGAGCTTCGTGTGCCTCGAGAATGCAGCAGCAGGCAGACAGGGATGGCTTTGTGCAAAGTTGCACTCTCGATTTCTACATCTGTAAAACTGAGATAATGCATTACCAAATTCAGAGGGGCAAATTAATCAGTCAGTGTGCACGCTGCACCTTGAAAATACAAAATTAACTCTTCTTAGCCCGTAAGTGCTCGAGATGCATCGAGGTGTGCTCCATGGCCTCTTGATTCCAGACAAAGGCTCTCTTGATTAAATTAGATTGCTAATGTATTAACGCATTAGCACACTTGAAGAAAGAAAAGTTTGAAAAAGCAATTTGGCTTCATCACATGAACGGCGTGTATACTTAATGGAAATTTTTCCAGCATTCACAAAACAAAGAAAAATCAATAAAATGTCTGCCAACTGTTCCACTGAAAACATTTTATAATCTATAGCACCAAGAATCCCGAGCCAAGATAAACCAGCGCTGCTGACAGAAAATACTGACAATTATTTTACATTGATTCAACTTGGCCCAGCCCAGACTGACCTTGTTTATTCATCTCAGTCTCTTAATTCATATTAACTTGGCATCAAAATGGGACATGTGGCATGTGGGCTGAAGACCCATTTCTGTATCTTAGACTCAGATAAATGTAGTGCATTGAGTACTTCCAGTGCCTTGAGCTCTTAGGTAGATTTATATGCATTAGACAGAACTGGTTAAGTTCCTTTTATCCCCGCTGGGCTTTTCATGTCTGTTGACTGTAAAACTAGAAGCTCAGTAGAGGTAACATCTTCTTCTAAGCCTTCGGATATACATGAAATCCTCCCAGTACTGGTCAATTTTAAAGACACATCCAAAGAGGATGGAGGGTTTTAAGCTCTTTTAAAACATAAAAATAGAAGGGTTATGGCAATTTGGCAGCCAAAAAAGCAATTTGTGGGTCTCGGCAGAATCCAAGGCTGTGTGTAAGAAAGCTGATCAAAACACTACGGAGGAGATAATGGGGTCGAAGAGCAGAAGAATCCCCTGGCTTTTGCAGCCAGCATAATCTGGTCTCCAATGAAGTTTCTTAGTTTCTTATACTGAACCAATAAAGCTTAGTGTGATGGGAGAGTTTCATTACTGCAGCTTAAAAATGTCTCGAGAAAGCTGATGAGGAGAGGTACTTCTAGTTGCTTTACATATGCCCAGCTGCTTCCATAGCTGTCGCCTGGCTGGTAGTGGGAAGACGAAGGCTCAGGGAAAATATGAGATTTTTCTTTAATTATTTTTGTTCTCATCAGTAATTAAGGGCTTTTTATGCCGGGAATGTATTATTTGTATTGTCAAAGCTGAGTGAGATTTCACACTGTGGCAGTGAAGAGGTTGGGTGCTACACAGAAGAGTTCCCATTTTTGTTCTCACAGCTGTCGTACCTGAAAGCTACCCCTGAGTAAAACACTGCTTGAGTCAAATGTGACTATATCCACAGAGGAGCAAAAACTACCCAAATGATGAGAATCCTCCCTAAAGAGTTCCCAGTTGGCCTGGCATTGGATGTTTAGTTTATTTTCTCTCCTTGACTCATTCTTGATGAAGGCAATGCTCCCTTGGACTTCACTGAGCGCCTGGCAGGTTGTGGATGGCAGGATGAGCGGCGAGTCAGCAAGCCAAGGTGGCACAACGTGGCTTCCAGGTTTCCAGTTCCACTGCACTGGGAATGGATTGCCTTTCCACATGCCTGTGTAAGCTGAGATTAATGATGAGAGAAGAAACTAAGCCTAGAAAACTGAAAAAAGAAAAAAAGAAAAAATCCATCTGCATTTTCCATAACACATGGGTGGTGCTTTCCCCGCTGCACCTCATTCACAACCTGGATTTCAGTGATGGAAGTGGTGTGGGGACAGAGTTTAACTGCAAAAATTGCAGAAAATCAGTGCCGTATTTTGGGCCTGATATCCTCCTCTCCTGGCATCTGCCCAACTTCCTCCGTGCAGGGCTGCCAGCAGTGCCTGGTGCCTGCTATGTGTGCTGCACATCCCCAGACTATCCCACTTAACAAAACTGTAATTGCTCCCAAAAACACCAGCTTTATACCTCATCTTTGAATGACAGGACAGTGCTGGAGACACTGCGCAGCCAAATGAGTGATCCTAGTTTGCAGTTTGTAGCCAGGAAATTACACAGCCTGCTATATACTTGAAAAGATAGAAAACAAACAAAACAGCTTTGCTCTGCTCTGCAGTGTGTCCCCAGTTGCAGTTGTTGCTCCCTCCCCTTCTATCACTTCTGTTTTGTTTTCCAAGACCCACCAGCTGCAGAGAGGCAGAGGACACTGAACCTGGAGCGGATGGCCACACCACCTCCCTGATCAGGAAATCTTTTTCCAGCAGCCAGGAAGGTAAGTGAACAAGTCTCCTTCAAATAGGCACAAGGGATCGAATCTAGAGAGAATAGTAATTCGCATCTTGAGAATTCATTTGGATCCAGGAGGAAAAATAAGGCAGCGGCATAGCAGTGTGAGCTTGGTTTGTGTATTCCTAGCAGGGAGAGGCAGGAGGACTCAGCTTATGGAAGGTAAAATAAGCCAACTGATCACCTGTATCTCCTTATCTTGCAGCAGCAACCCCGATTTAACAAAAACAGGCAGGGTTTGTTCCTCTGGGCTGCTGTGGCTCTGTTGATCCGTGCAGGAGCCAGCAGCAGCAGAGCTCCCCTCTCCCATGGCTCGGGAAGCAGCAGCACACACAGCTTCCAAAGCAAAGGCATCTGCCCTGCTCCAGCAGCTCTTGGTGTTCCCATCCCAGCAGAGCCCTGGAGCAGTCCAGCATAAGGTCACGGTGAAAGAGCTGTCCCGTGCAGGCAGCCAGGCAGGGACAGGGCAGTGTTTGCACAAGGGGCGAGACGAGGATTTTTATCTCCTGCCCTGCCCGGGTGTCCCTCGCTGCACTGCCAGCTGGGTAGAAACAGAGCCACGCTCCAGGCTCCAGGAGCTGAGGTGGTTCCTACAGCCACAGTGGAAATAGATCCTTTCACACCAGCCCTTCATGGATACGCTTCCAGCTTGCAGTGAAGCTGAACCCGCAGCTTGCCACCGCCACAATGGCACAGCCCCGCTGCCCCCTCGCCACCTTCTTCCACCCACATCCGCAGGATCTCGTAGGGAGCCAAAAGCACATTAACCCAACCCGAAAAAGTTGTTAATTTTCTTTCCTGTGGGCTTTTGTCCATCCCATGAACCGACCTGCCCTGTGTGGGGATTAGGAGACACCACAGACAGCACCAAGTGAGGGGCAGAAGGACATCGCCTGCAGCAGGACTTCTTTTTGATGTTGGCAGCTATTAATTCAGCTCAAGCTGTAACATGAAGCCTCATCCTCAAGCAGCTCCTGCAGCAACCTGGCAGCACACAGGCTGCAAACCCTCCCAAGACAGGAGGCGAGCACTCAGGCAGGCAGCCTGTGCCGAGCCCCACCGCCCCAGAGCTGCCCCAGTGCAGGGAGAGAGGTGTCCTGCAGCCACCACTCTGTCCCTGTGTGCCCATCCCAGCCCTGCAACAGCTCTCCACGGAGCTGGGACTGCCTGGGATCCCTGATCTGCTGCTGGCCTTGCATCTCCATGCTGCCTTATCCACAGAAATCAGGGTTGCTTTAACTTGTTGTGGTGTTTGAGGGAATATAGGTGTCCTGCATGTCTAGACTTGTATAAACAATATATTAAATATTTTAATTCATCCATTGAATAACATGATATAAAATAGCTTTGTTTTATCAAAAAAGTAAAAGTTACCTAATAGTTCTGTTTGTTCGGGTTTTTCAGTGAGTTAAATGGAATGTAAATAACATGGTGGGTGTTTTTGTTGTGCTTTTTTTTTCGAAGGAAATGTGAGAGCCATTCCTTCAGAGCAGGTAACCCATTTCTGATTTATTATTTTATTTCTGCTTATTATTATTTACTCAATTTTGAAGCTTCCTGAAACTCCCCGAGCCTGTCCCTGCAAGCTGGCTGCCTGCAGGGCTCTTCCTGAAATTGGTAGAAATGCTCCTATACTGTTCTGCTAGAGTAGGGCTTCACCTGCTGCTTTCTATTGAGCACAGCACGTAAAAGTCTCACCCTGCATCCACATTTATCTTACACGAGCTAACCAGCGCTTGGATTGGCACTTCCAAGGGAAAGATCGCAGGGAAGAGGAGCAAGATGTTTCCCTATGGTTTCATTCTAACTCTGAGCTGATTTAACTGCGAGGTGCTGCTGATGGAGGTGGTCCATCCCCTCCCACTCTGCCATCCTCCAACCCTGTGTCCTCCTCCCTCTCCCGCACTTCCTGCCTGCAGGAAACTCACCGGGGAGGGAGAGGAGGAGGAGGCCTCCATGTGGGCAGGACACCCTACCCTGTCCCCCAGACCCTTCTGCCACGGGGATGTTCCCTCCCAGCCTGGTTTGGGATCCCTGGGAGTCACTGGGGGTGCACACAGGGCACAGATATAGGGCGAGCCTGTCTCCAGAGCTGGTGACTCAGCACACGCAGCCAAATGCGCTCCCTCACTTCTACTCTAAAGGAAAAAATCAAATAAAATCTAACAAATTATAAAATAGATCTCATGGCAGCGTGTATGAAGGCACAAGAGCGCCTGTGTTTTAACCTCCTCCCAATTACAATTCCTCTTTAAACTTTTATTTTTAAGGCCAAAGTATTCAGTGCGAGGCCTGAGTGCAAACAGATCATTACCAAAAAAAAAAAAAAAAAAAAGGAAACACTTCAACCTCCCAGCAGAGCAGGATGGCACTTATTTATTTCTTTCATTACAAAACCAGCCTGTGCCAAGTAAAATTGTGCTCTAAGAGCTGTTCTACCAGTCCTGAAGCACTGAGGAAGAACACACAGTGGCCCCACCTCTGCAGCTTCCTGCGGGCCCCTGTGCCTTTGCGCTGGGTGGAGGATGGGCGAGGGCTGGGGACCAGGTGCCAGAGCTCAGCGTGCCAGGGTCACACTGCTGGGAAATCCTCATCTCACAGAATCTCCCCGTCGGCCTTTGGATGATTTCGGTGGCCTCAGGACACAGAGTGAAGTGAAACACAGCAGCAGTGATGGTCTGGAGACATGGGTGGGATCCCTGGGTTTGCAGCTGGGTTAGCCAGCAGTTAATTGTTCCTGCCCTGGAGCTGTGTGGAACATGCCCCTTGCCTCCACATAAGCAGCCGAATTAATAAACTGAGAAGTTAATTTGAAATCTCTGGATGACAACAATGAAATCCACAGGCCCAAACATACGGGCTGTGTTACAGGAGTGATGCACAGAAGAAAGTTTTGCCATCACATCGTTAAGGACTTACCCAGGAAGTGGTTAAAGCATTCTTTGGTTCTAAAAAGTTACTGCAGCTGAGTGGTCACCATAGCTAAGAGCTGTTGGGTCAAAGTGTGACCTGTGTGACCTGGGAGGAGGTGTTTTGATGTCAGCACACATCACAGAGCTGCTTGTGCACAGGAAAATGAGGCACCTCCATCTGAGCTGCTCTGGACCCAGGGAAGGGAGGCAGCAGCTGTGGGCTGCCGAGGGAGATGGTTCCAGGGGAAGGGGAGCCACAAACACACACCAGGATTTTTGGAGAAGAGAAAACATCCATGTAGCAGTAACTTTATACTTCTGCGAAAACATTTCCGTCAACATTTTGTCCTGACTTCTAGCGGCATGTGGAAATTCAGAAGCCTTGCAGCAGCTGGATACCAGCACGGGAACCAGCCCCCAGCAAATGAGAGCAGATCCTTCCAAATGGACCAACCTGTGGCTTTAGTTCAACCCAATCCCAAATCCAGCCCAAACCCACCCAGGCTCTTGCCTGGGCACTGCCACCAGTCTGTCCCCAAGGTGTCACTTTGCCCTGCTGCTTGCCGGGGCTGGCGTCCCCCTGCCACCACTTCCCGCACGTTGCTTCAGCAGGAGCTCGCACAATACTGGGCTTGGTGCCACCCAAGGGGAGCACACCCAAAACCCGGCCCTTCTTGCACAGGCAATTCTGCAGGAAGATCCCTGCAGCTGCGAGCCGGAGGATTCGCCTTGCCCTCCTTTGCCAGATTGTTTGTGGCAGGCTGGAGCCAGAGGTGACCTGTTCCCAGCACAAATGGCCTCGGCAGGGATGGATCTGACATGGGCCTGTCTTCTGTAGGTGCATCACGGTATGTGTGAACTCCGCACTCGCTGCTGCTCTCAGCTATGAGGAAGCTTCTCCTCCCTGAAACTGCAGAGATCGTGCAACAAGCTGTTCCCAGTGACCTGCCAGAGCAGCTGGCTGTCACACAGCCAAGCAGCGCTCAAGCTGTTCAACAAGATTTGTTTTCTGGAGGAAAGCATTGCAAGTGGCTCAGAGGCAGCACTGTGCTACCATGGGGCACATCACCTGCGTCCCTTCAGAGCTAGCGCAGGTCACTTTGTCCTGCCTGCAGCCCCGTGGTGTGAGGGTGATGGTGGCCAGGTAGGACAAATGCAGACCACAGGGCTTTGCCAGGCTGGTTTTGGGCTGGCAGGAGGATCCCACCACTGAGCATGAAAATGGGGACAAAGGCAGAGGAATGAGGATAAGCTGAAGCTTTCCTCGCCCTGTGCATGGCTGGCGTGGGCATGGCTCCTCAGGCATCAGGGTTGAAGCAATGAGAAGTGAGCATCCCATCCACAATATTTGGAGTGACCAGGATTTGGTGTTCATGTCCTGTCCTGTCTTCCAGGAAAGGCTGGAGGTGAGATTAGGGTGGTCTGGAGGACTTTGCTGCTTGAGACCCAGCCTAGCCTTGCTGCTCTGAGCAGGATGGTCCCAGAGGTTATTCTGGGATTTGATAATCCTGAGCAACCGTGTAGCTTAGTTCAAAGAGTCTCCAATTAGCAGCATCCAGACCTGGACCAGTGAAACCAAGGCTCCAAACACCCTGGTCACCTACCTTGGCAAAAACAAGACCCTTTGGAAAGCATTCGTCTCAGCTGCTCTCTTGTTCCTGGACCAGAGACTCATCTTCTACAGGGCAGTTTAAGATGCTGAATCCAGTGGCTCCTTATGGCTACCAAATGATAGTTTTAATATATTATTGTTCAGCTGAATACCTATCAGTCGGAATGGTTTTATATTCTGCTATTCGAGGGAAACAAGGCATTCCCAGTGAAAAGGAGTGGTACCTATGGATCCTAGCAACAGGCATGTCCTTCCACAGAGTCATTCCTGCAGCCTGGAACCAGGCAGTCTTCATCTGAATAAAACAGGTGTTTAAAATAATCTCCCGGGGCTCCTTCATTTATTCTCCTCTCTCCCACTCTTGTCCTTTCCCACCTTCACCATGCCCTTGAGAATAATCCCAGGAGAAAAAGCGTAGCCTCCTGGGAGCAATACAGCAGCGCGGGGAAGAGGCTTCTCTGTATTTCCCACTCCAGGAGAGTAAAAGGATCCTCTGTTCTGCCTCAGACCTGTGGAGACAGAGCAAACCACTGCCTCCATCCTGCTATCCCTGCAGGTCCGAGATGACTTAGTGGCTTTTCAATTACAGGGTGTGCCTTCCCATGCCTCTCCTCCCTTCGCCTGCCGGAGCAGAGCAGGACCACATCATTACCATGAAAAGCCCCACGACCTGAACTCTCCAGGGCACAAGTAGATGCTCTCCTGTCAGGATATTCATGTTTTCCTTCTCTGGATGACTAGCAGCTCATTACCATAGGGAGCAGCAGTGCAGGGCTGGCTGCCCCTGTTCCTGGACAGCCTTCTTCCTGCACAATGGAAATCAACTCTCATCAAATTATTACTGCATCTTTTATTGCCGGGGTGCTGTATCAGAGAAGATGCAGATATCAGAGGAGGGTTCCAGTCATTACCACTCTTCAGCCTTTGGTTGACACTAAATAACCTCTACAAGCTTCATGCCACATCATGGACTTCCCACGCGACACCGCCAGGTCTGCTTTAGTGTGACCAGAGAGGTTTGCAAATAGGATTTTTTTTAAAAGTATTTCTTTAAAAAGCAAGTAGGTAGGTCTGCAGGGCTGGGTTCTTGCTCACCTCTCCCCAGAGACAGGCACAAATCACAAGCCCCAGGTCAGATCCCCAGCTGATGCACTCAGGACCCTGCGCCTTTAGCAACAAGGGCCTACCCAAACAGCCTTGAGCTCTTAAACAGCCAAACATGATGTGGGGTTTTTTCCCAGCCTTCCTTCACCTGCCCACCTATTCTCTTGGTTCCCAGAGCAGCCACCAGCAGAAACCCCTCTGCATAAGGCCCTGGCACAGGTCAAGGGACACAAGAGCTGCCTATTCCTTACCTTCAGCCACTGATGCTCCTCGGGGCTTTACTGGAAATAAAAATAATTCTTTTCTTTTTGAAGCCTCCAGCAAGTGTTGTTTGGAGAACAAGGTGAGTCCACAGAAAGCTTGAAGGAACCCAAACCCCCAGGCACATACCCACAGCCCCACCACGAGAGATGCTACCAAGTAAGGCACCTTGTAACCTCCCTGAAGAGAGCTGCCTAAGCAGAAGACTCCGTGGTAAAGCTGTGCTTCAGGTTTCCACACTGGAATAGCCTGGTGGGGTCTGGGATGCAAGCACTGGTTTGGGTGGGACACTGGGGACACCTTCTTATCATCTTCAAAATACTTCCAAGGATTTCCAAGGGATTGTATTGTGGCAGGGCCACCTCTCACCATCTCCCTGCAAGGGAAGAGCCGAAGGATGGGCTGGAAACTCAATGTCCATACGGAGCTTACTTGGAGGTGTTGCACTTGTGCTGCTCCCTTCATGCTGAGGTGGGGAAGCTGTGGAGGGAATGCTGTTTTGGAGGGAGATCTCTATCTCTGTGGTGAAGTGCACATGCCATGAGATGGAGCTGCTGCTCTGGTAAAGGTTCCTTATGAAGCTTCAAGGGTTAGGAGAATTTTTTTTTTCATCTTTCCTGAAGTCAAGGAGCCAAGGAGTCACTCACAAGAGTCGTGCCCACCCTCGCCAGCGCTCCACAGCCTGACACAGCCCTGACAGCCACCTCCTGGGGCCCAGCCCACCCTCTCTTCCCACGCCAGCCGGCGTGTTTTGCCCTCTGAGACAGGACAAACACACGTTTCCTTTTGTTTCCAGCTCCACACCTAGTTTTTTTCTTTGCATCATGAAGGGCTGGCTACTCATCTGTAATTCAAAAGAAAGCAATGACTCACTAGACTGCATCGCTTTCCAAGGCAAAGCATTTCATGCATTTCGCAGGCACGCTAGCCCGGGTTATGAAATAACCTCTGCTGGTGGCACACGTTCTCCCCATCGTCATGGCCTTTGCAAAACCAGAGGGCTGGGGCCGAGTGCAGGATGGAGATCTGTGCTTAAATCATGCATTTGCCTTGTGTGAGGAACGCAAAATGCCATCCCCACTTTAAAACCTGGCGGCCACACGCAGGCAGTAACCCAGGCTTGTGCTGTTCACAGGACGTTTTAATTAAAAGGTAACAAAAATCCAAAGTTTCACTTTTGCCGATAAGCTTCCAAGCACCAGGTAAGGGGTCTCAAAGGCAGGTGGAGCCTCGGGTGCGAGGCCCTCACATCCCAGGGGACACCATGCACGGTCCCTGGAGCTGCAGGCCCTGGTTTTCCCAGGAACAGCAGGGGTAGGGGGTTGTGACGTGGCTTAAAAAGAAGGCGAGAAGTGCCTCACCTTGAACGACAAGGCTTCACCACTTTGGGGCTGCATCCTTCATTCCCAGGCCAAAGTGGGACAGTGTCTGTCCAGAATCTTCTCCCTGGGTTGGGGTGGTGTGTTGATAGTTGTGTTTCCATCCCCTGGTGCCTCTCCCTGAAGCCTGCCTGATCCTGCCTGTCTTTCCCCCACAGGAGACTGGAGCCGGCGGGTCTCTCCAAATTGTGCACTTTGGGCTGGTGTGACTGGACTGCCGAAGCAAAGAAGGGGAATCCTCACCGAGGTGGTGAAGTTCACGGGAAGTCCTTCGAGGAACTTCCAGCCAGCCCTGGATCTGACCGCCAGCAGATGACAAAACATCAGGCTGGGATATCATCCTGCCCTTAGACTTCCAAATTATTTCTGAGTTCACGTGGACATGTCCATGCACAAAGTGCTCTGTGTTTGCTTGTGGAGGGCAATTTGGTGACATTTTCATCAAAGATGTCAGAAAAGCAAGTAATTGCAGATCCCCATTTACTGTATGAACTCAATGCTGAAAAATTTGGGGGGGTTTCTTGGATGAATCCATAAGCTTTTCGGGAGAAAATCTGTAATTCTCTACGCATTATATGTTTTTACAATCTTCTCTTGGAAGCAGATTTGAATTTCCACTTAAGGCTCTGAAAACCGTCCTATTGAGATACCAGCAGATAAGATCTTCACTCAGGATACCTCTGTGAAAGAGCAGCCTTTCACAGTCGGCAGCATTTTTCAAAGAATGCTCTCAATTTTCATATCTAGATATATCATCTTAGTTGAATAACCATTATTTTGCCTTGAAAAAAAGATGCGGAGCCTCTTAAACATCATTCCATTGGAGTCCAGATTTTAATCTGCCTCCTCTAACCACAAAGAGAAAATGCACTGAGAAGGTAACATAACCTGTGCCATCCCTCTCTTTTTTTCTCCTGGCAGTGAGGAGGGGCGAGCATCATCGCAGGTTCTTCCTCCCACCACTTGATCGATGCAGAATGTGCAGACACGGATATTTTGTACCCTGTCGTAGACACACGTGTGGGTTAAGCGGGAGCTTTTTGGGGAGAACTGGATGGTTGAAATCCAAAGCCAGTGAGCTTCTTCCAATTGGTTTTATGTGGTGAACAAATCTGTATGACGGACTAAAAATAAAAGCACAATGTAAAAAAAAAAAATAAAAAAAACCTGCAAGACTTTAGAAGTATTTTATTTCAAAAAATCTGCTTTTACCCAAATGTTTGCAATCCATTTTTCCCTATAAGTCAAAATCCTGCTGCTGGATGGGTGATTTTGGTTGCACCATTTCAGCGCTTCATCCCAATCCGCACCTTTCCAAGCGTGTATTTGAAGGAGACGTTTTGGTTTGTGGTCTGAAGGGAGCGAAGGGGTTGCGATCCGTAAGGTTTTGTAGACTTAACAGGGAAAAATAAATAAAGAGAGCTTTGAAACAGAGCAGCTGCTGCCTTGCCTCCCCACACAGAGCTGAGATGGTGATGGCCGAGCTTGTAGAGGAGCTGCCTTTAATGTCCCACGGATTGAAATTGAATTTCTGGAAAACACGCGGCACGGCGCTGGACCGCGGTGATGGGGGGCTTGTTCTGCCTAAGAGGCTGCGACACATCGCCTTGCCATACAGCTATTTTGCTGAATTGCAGCCATATTTCTGTCAGTACAAGTGATGGTCTATATGAGGGATTAATCTGACACCAGACAGTGATTCTTAATCCTTCAGTATATCATAATCTATTTACTTTGCATGCTAAGAGGATTTCAACTTAAAAATATACAGGAAGTGATACTAGAAATGTACATAAGGTCCAGAATGCTGTTTCCTAAAATTGCAGTTTTTCATAAATATCCTCACATGGTTTTTTTGGAAAAGTCCTGTCTGTCCAGGAAAATGTAAAAAAAAACCATGTTGAATAGGGATTTAACTGGAAATAGGCAAATGTTTCCCTTTAGGCTTCAGAGCTGTGCCCATTTTCACCCTCCTCCTTCCCCACAGCATTTTGTGCTCGACCGTGCGACATGAAAGGAGACCTCTCCTGTACTGCAACTTCCTCAGCTGGGAGGCTCACCTGCAGACTTTTTGCTGACAAAATCAAAACAGGTTTGGAACCAACATGGGATTTTGTGTGCATTAATTGCTGCTCAAAGGGTATGAATTAGCAGCGACTGGCTAACACGGAGGTCAGCACAGGGAAAACCACAAACCAGTGGCTCCTTGTTCAGCTGTAATCACCTGTTTTCTCTGCACCCTGCCAGGAAGGCTGCCTGCAAAATAACTGTAATAAGTCATGTTAGTGGCCACGACTTCTGAAACTCACAACGGAATTTTTAGTTGTAATTCTTTAGTAATTTGAGTCATGCTCAGCCGTAACGGTTTGAGTTCCTAAGGCACATCCTGCACCCGAAAAAGGAGTTGGCCACCCCAGCCAGCAGCAACCCTGTCCAGCCTCTGTCCACCTCTGCATGGCTGTTCCCATCATCACCTGCCCCAGCTCCCTGCCACACGCGGGGGTTTAGCAGCAAAACAGGGACACAGCGCGACTGCTCTGATGACAGCAAATAGGTCATCAGTTATTCCAGGTCCGTGAAGCACCAGCGTAAAAGCTAAGAGCAGCCCAAGCCGGGGAATGTTCTCCCCTCTGTCCTTCCTCCCGCCCGCCGCAAATCCTGGCCCTTCGCTTCCAGGCAGGAAAGCCTCAGGTGCTTTTGGAGCAGGCGCTGCTGTGCGGGGCTGGTGCGGGTGACACAGCCCTCGGCTCTGGCCGCAGCCACCGGGCCCCTCGGAGCTCCGTGATGCAGCAGCAAGTGTGCTTTTAATAAAAAAACATAAATGATAATGGTAGCCAAACACCCATCAGCCTTCTTGCTGGAGAGGTGAGGCATGAGCCAAGTAGGCAGCTGTCTCAGAACCGGGTTGCCCTAAAAAGCTTGGCAATCCTGCTGGCGCCTGCCCCTGGAGCCGGGCAGCAGGCACGGTGCCACCTTACCTGCCGTGACTCATGCCCAGGGTGGCACTGCCTGCTCCAGCCCTGAGGAAGCCCACAGTGGGAGAAGTTTGCAAGGTAGGGAGGGTGCTGGGCCCCCCAAACCCAGGTGTGACCCTTCCCAGCCCATGCTCACTCACCAACAGGCACAAGCCATGTCTTCGCCACCCTGAAGGCGCTGACCGAAAAAAATTGGAACAAATGAAGCCAAGCATTGAGGGCACAGCCATGATTTTATGTGATCTGGACCAGGTCTGCTCTGTGCCTCCGATGCCAGCTGGGCTCAGCAGCCAGCTTCCACACCGTGCTTGGGGTCTGTGTGAGTGGCACAGGAAAATGCCCAAATTGCAGCGTGGCAATTGCTGGACAAGCCACTGGCCAGTGGCACCAGATATTGCTGGTGTCTAAATGTGGGGGAAAGGTGGGGGGACAGGAGCATCCCTTGGAGTCCCAAAGCCCAAAGCAGACCCCAGGCTCAGCCCCACTGTGAGGCACTGGATGAAGAATCACCAAAACCAAAATTCAGGCTTCCCTCTTGGCTGTGACTCTCAGCATCACTGATTTACTGAACACATTTCATAAGGACCATGAAGGGTGCATCTTTTTTTAAAGAAGACAAAAATTGTATGTCTGGGGGATTGTGTGTTATGCACCTACCTGCTGGATCTTATCTCTCATGTTCTCACCAAAGCTGGGAGGGCAACTCTGGTTCATTTTGAGCCCAGCACAGATTTTTTTTTTTCCCCCCCCAGCCCCAGGAGAGCTGTGATAGCTTTTTCCCCTTTAAAATAAGGTTTTGGGGATGCACACACTGGTGCACCTGGACCCAGCACACATGGCCCTCCCTCAAAGTGCCTGTACAGCCACACTTCGGTAATTGCAGAACAAAACGATTATTTTATAGGTATAGACTTTTTTTTTGTTTGTTTTTTAAATGCTTACATATCTTATAACTGTATATATGCACAGAAGGAGACAACAAGGAAAAGAACCTCTTAAAGAAAAATCCCCTAGCACTGACTCAGCTGCACTGGTCCCCTCCCATAGCTCCGTGTTGCACCGGGGGCGCGGGAGGCCACCCCCCCGCCTGGGGGCTCTGCCATGGCCGCGACCCTGGCAGGATGCAGGGCGGCTGGCGCGGGAGGCTCCCGGGGCTCATCCCGCGGTTTTCCCACCGCAGCGGCAGCATCGCCGTGCCAGCCCCGTTCGCTCTCCACCGGGATGCGGGAGCGGGGAAGCGGCGGCAGGTGGGACGGGAGAGAGGGCGTGAAACCCTCCCCAAAGCGGCGGCGCCGAGCCTTGACACTTGTCACCCCACCGCGGTCCCCGCGGCCCCGGGGCTGCCTGGGGACACCACGGATGGGGACACGCGGCACAGCCCCGGAGTTTCCAGAGGCAGTGGGCACTGCTGCAGGACCGCAGGGAGGAGGATGGGAATTTGGGGATGCTCCCCGAGCAGCGCATCAGTGGCCCAAGCAGGGGAGCCGTGGTCCTGCGGGTCCAGGCATCCCAGCTCCTGTGCAAGTAAGAACAGCACCAGCACCAACAGGCAGCTTCCAACAACTGAAGGGAAGGTCTGGGAGGGGGGGAAAAACAGAGAAGAAGATTGTCAGGAGAAATAATTCACCTCCCTGTTTTCCCCGGCTGGATCGCAGCCGGCAGCGGCCGGGGCTGGAGCCACCGGGAGCCAGGGCTGGCAGGGCACGTGCCGAAGCTGCACAGTGGCACTGAGGTCTGGCTGGATGCGACAGTGGCCCTCGCACCCCTCCACCAGCCCCAGGCCCGCCCATGGGGCCCGATTTTGGGGGCTGCCCCATCGGTCCTGGGGGGAAATTGCTGCTTCGGGCAGCACTTGCTCGTCCCGTGAGTCCCATCGGCATCACGGGGCACCAATAGATGAGTAACCAATTAAGCGTCAATTAAAGCAAGAGTGGGTGCCCAGCCCACACCTGCAGAAGTGGCGCTGGGTCCCCCCTCCAGAACGCTCGCAAACTCATCACGCACATCCCCATCCTGCTGGGAGCCCCCAGGAAATATTTCCCCGTTCCTCACTCTCCCCAAGGAAGTTTCATGAGGAAGAGGAGGCGGGAGGGAGGAAGTAGGACAGGACACCGCTACGTTTATTAGTTTAGATTTTATTGGGGTGGGGGGAAAGAAAGGAGGGGGGTTGCCTTACAGTTGAAGGGGTTACGGCATCAAAAGTCACACGTACGCTGTCCCTGTCCCCGCTGCGGGGCAAAGGCGCCGGGAAGCCCCAGCCCAGGCGGGGGAAGCAGGAACGCAGGGCTGCAGCCCCGAGCCGCCACAACGCACCGACCGACACAAGGAGCTCGAAACAACCACAACGAAAACCAAACCAAAAAACACACTCCGAACCGCCGTGCGCGCCCCCCTCCCCAGCCCCAAACCAGAGCTGCTTGTCCCTGCAACCCTCCCCCCAAAAAATAAACCAAAACTTTTTTTGCAGCTTTTTTTTTTTCCTTTCCTTTTATTTATTTTTTTTTCCAAAAGTTTTGGGTTTTTTGGTCTGCAGGTTATGGATCAGCTGGGCAGCCTTTCCTTCCCCCTTTGCCTCCCCTCTGGGCACCTCCCATGGCCGCTGCCTCCCCCCTCACCCTCAGCCCCAGGACGGCACAGCCAAGCTTGTGCAGAGCCCTCGACGATGGACGGAGGACGTGAGACAGGGAAAGATTCATTTTTTAGGGAAGAAAATTAAAATTAAAAAAGGGGGGTTTTTTTGGTTGGTTTTTTTTGTTTGTTTTTTTGTTTTTTTGTTTTTTTACGTTCTGTTCCATGTTAGACTCTAGATAATGCCAACCCAACAGCATCAACTAAAAATAATCGTGGTCACTGGAACGGACCAAATATTTACATCATTCCCGCCGCTCCCCGCGGCAAGAGGCTGTACAGGACTGGCAAGTCGGGGCTTCTGCACTCGTAGGGGCTGAGGGTCCCCGCACAAAGCTGGGGGGCACTGGCAGGGCAGGAGCCAGCCTGCGCCTCTGCCCGGGGGGCAGCCGGGGACACGCTAGGCTTTTTAATTTTCTTTTTTTTTTTTTTTAAACTGCTCTTCTGTTGCGTTTAAAAAAATAATAATTATAATAAACCTGGTGGAGTGGTGCAGGAAGCAAATAAATATCAGTCAGTAGAGATGGGGGCGGCAGGACCTCCCCATTTTCTCGCCACTGCTAACGAAGAGGGAGGAGGAGGAGGAGGAGGAAGAGCCAGAGTCCTGCCCAGGAGGCGCTGGGGAGTCCCCGGGTTGGGGGTCAGTGGCAGCTCGTGGGGACGCCGATCGGCCCCTCACAAGACCTGGAAGCGCCAGGACGCCTGGTCCTTGTAGTCAAGGCAGTCGGGGGAGTTGAAGTTGAGCTTCCAGGAGGCAGCAGCGGCAGCGGCGGGTTCCTTGTAGTCCAGGCAGTCGGAAGAGTTGAAGGGCAGCCCCGTGCCGCCGTAGCCTTGGTGGTGGTGGTGGTGGTGGTGATGGTGGTGGTGGCCCGAGCTCTGGCTCAGCGGGTGGTGGTGGTGGTGGCCCGGCACCGAGGAGGGCCCCATGGGGCTGAGCTGGTGGGGATGGTGGTGGGAGTGCATGGGCGCCAGGTAGGAGCTGCAATCCACGCCCCCGAAATAGGACGAGGAGGGCGGCGCGGGGNCCCTGGCCGTAGCCGCCGCCTTGGCTGTAGGACACGGGGTAGGAGGCGGAGGCGGCCGAGGCGGCGGGGCCGGCCCGCTGCATGCAGGAGGCGGCGGCCGGCGGCAGCGGCTCGGGCACCGTCACCCCCGCCGGCG
>VZRL01001653.1:900510-928110 GCA_013397895.1 Origma solitaria | reverse complement strand
AAATCCACCGGGAGAAGCCATCGCCTGCGGCCCGGCGGTGTCCTCCTCCTCCCCGGCCGCGCTTCCCGAAGGCGAAGGGGAGAGAGGGTGCAGTCCTTTTGGCTTTCTCCCCCACCCCCTCGCGCTCTCCATTGCCCTGGGCGATCATGTTAAAACTCACATGGCTGGTGCTTATTCAGATAACCCGAACAATGCTCCCCACCGGTTACCATGTGAATCTTCACAAACCCCGCAAGAATGCGGTGGTTCAAATCCCCCTGACCCCCCTCCAAAGCCAAATTTATTCAAGACAGCAAACTGCTCAGAAGCTTTATGAAAGCAAGTGGTGCTAGAGGGAATTCAGCCTTGTATTTACAAATTAAAAATTAGATGCATCATCATGCAATAAAGGTTGGAAGAGCGGCAGAAAGGCAGGAATGTGTAACCGCTTTTATCGCGCCCTCCTCGCCGTCTGCCCGGGCACACGGGCCCACGAGCGAGCTGCAGGAAAAGCAGCACGCAGGAAAACCCACGGCAACACGTGTGCGCAGGCACTGCGAGCAGCCGCACCGCGGCCGCGGCCCGCAGGCAGCGCGGGAGCCGCGCCGGTGCCACCGGAGCCCTTCCCGGAGCACCGGCCTGCCAGGGCACCGCCGAAACTTCCCCGGAGTTTTTACTTTTCTCATTTTTCTCCTTCTTTTCCTGGTTCTCCTGCTTTTGCTTCCTTATTTTCT
The DNA here is from genome assembly GCA_013397895.1 of Origma solitaria. Taxonomy (NCBI): domain Eukaryota; kingdom Metazoa; phylum Chordata; class Aves; order Passeriformes; family Acanthizidae; genus Origma; species Origma solitaria. The sequence continues at coordinate 927,397 of VZRL01001653.1, read as the reverse complement.
TTTTTAAAAATCGTGTCCTTTCCCCTCCACCGTTGCTAAGGAAATGATTTTCCAGGTGTACACAGATTAGAAGTGGAATTAGCAGCCAAAATTACTGGTAATCCAAGCCATTTTTTGCTGCCACAAAGCTGCTTTAATTTGGGTAGCAGCCTTTTAGGTGCTACTTCTTGGAGCAGCGTCTCGATTTTCACTGCTGCTTCCCCTTCTGCTCCTTTTGGGCAAAGCTCCTTCAGTTCAACCCATTTAGAACACACTGCTCTGCCACTCTGGGAGTCAGAGCTTCCCCAAACTGGAGGGTTTTGCCCACAAATAAAGCCCCTCACATGCAATGAGATCTCAGCATGACAAAACCGCCCTGAAAAGGGCCACGGCAGCGAGCCAGACAGAAAAGGAGAGAGAGAGAGACGTGGTGAGGATTTCAGGGGTGTTTGCTTCCCCAGACGTGGTCCCCAACTTTCAGGTTAACTTTCCCCCGGCTTCAGCTGGGAATTGTGCTGAGACTCAGGCTTCCCTGCACATCTGGGCACTTGAAGCTCTGGATGAAAAGGGACTTGAAAGACATTGTCTCTACCTGGACTTCATTCAATTTTTTGCAATTTTGATAGGTTTCTTTTCTTATTTTTAAAGCTTTTTTGTTTCTTTTTTCTTTTTCTTTTTATTTTTTGTTTTGTTCATCCCGTTCTCCAGTTTCAGTAGCAACTTTAGTTTTTGAAAGAGCAAACAAGTCAGAATATTTCAGAATAGGTTTTGCTCAGTCCCTCACTATTTTTCTCTGTTAAGTCCCTTCCTAAGTGCTACAGTTCTTGTTGCTTCATCTTCTAGCCCTGTGAAGTAAATAATGTTCTATTAGGATTTCATGGAACAAAACTGTGTATGTGTTTTGATTTTTTGTTTGTTTTTTCTGCATTTGCTTATTATTAATGTTTGAAATACACCATGGGAAAACTTGCTGGCAGAAATATTCCCTTGCAATTTTACTTCCATTTCTAGAAAATGACTCTGCCTTTCTTACCCCCAAAATAAATAGTCAAGCAGTAATTGGTGAAAAGGTGAACTGACTCTTAAGTATTTAAATAACATTTTATAGGTGACTATCTTGCAATTTTGTTTTATCCAACAAAATACTGCTGGGCAGGAGTTTTGGGAAGCATCCCTATGTTTAAAAAAGCAACTGTGTTCAAGTTTGATTCCTACCTGTTGTGCCTTTTAAGCCAGGATTACCTATAACACCTGTCACATACAGTTACCCAGGCTGACTGCAGCTCTGGGAAGCTACAATATGGGCTGTGATTAATTTGAAGATTTCAGAATAATACTGTAATAAAAGCTACATTCTGGACAAAAATAGGATTAAGCTCTGAGGCTGTATATGAGCTAAAAGTGTTGAAAGCTAAAGCCCCCGTGCCACCACTCGCGACGGGCAGTTTAAAATGACAGAGTTTGCTAAATTCACATTGAAGTAGAAATGTTTTCAATTATTCATCTTCATTGACTTCATATTGTCTTTTTTTTCCCCCCACTGCTTAAAGTGATAATTACTTTGAGCAAACAGACGTCCAGTTCCCATAGAAATGCTTTAATAGAAATGGTCGAAAGTTCTCGTAGTAAAACCTTCAACCTTGCCACTATAATAAATAAGCCCAGCACTTTGATGAAAATTAACACTAGTTTTGTAAAGAGCACATTGGGGGATTGCAGTCAGGTCTTATCTTTAGTTCCAGTCAACTAGCAATCCTGAAAGAGTTTGCATCATCATCAGAGCAGGCCATTTGATAGGATTCTGCTGCTGAACCTAATCAATCTATGGAATACTGTGGCTGTGCGGTGTAACAAAGCTAAAATAGATTTACAAATGGGGTTTTAGAGGATAAGCTCCTCCACAGGATTACATATTGATTTTAAATATAAAAAGCTTATCATATAAACCATAACTACAAAAATAGTGAACCTATGCATAAATCCTTTTAGAAGAGCACACACTTCAAACTATAAGCCAAGAATAAATCAAGATGTACAAAATCCGAAAGAAGATCCATTTCTTGGGCAGAAAATGAACACACCACCCCAAGGTGTGCAAAAATGAACTTATCTTTTCTAAGGAGGCATTAAAACTCGACTGAAAAAAATAAAAGGAAGGAGTGAGAGGAAAGGTAGCTGTAAGTGAGGCATCCCGGCACTTGGCTGCAGCCGCAGTAAAAACCAGGCTCTGAAATGCAGCACCTTGTGTACAGGAGCAGCTGGCTCCAAACAGCCACACAGGATGCCTGGGGAGGTGCAGAGGTTAAAAACGACCCAGTTTACCTGCATTTTCTTTGGCCTGTTAGTGAGGGATTTCCGGCCTTTCTCGGTCGGAACAGTCCAAGAGGAACACTTTCTAGCTGGAAGCAGCCAGTGCATTAACTCTCTCTTTCTTATCTCTACGGCTCCGTGGGGGAGGGGGGGGTGGGGGATGCCTTTTTTTTTACCACCCTCGGTCATTCATGTGCTCCTCGTGAAGTGCCGTAACCCTCCAAAAGGCCATTCAGCTGCCGGTGCCTCCATACGAGCGGCCGGGAAGGAGCCACTGTCTCCACATCACTGAACATCCTAACGGGGAGCACCTCCGGCCGCCAGCGCTGCCCGCACGCTGCCCAAGCAGGCACGGCAGAGCCGCCTTTATCTGCCATCAGCAGGCTCCCACCTTCTGCAAAGCTCTTTTCTCTCCTTTTTTTCCCCCTGTCATCAAGCGGCTAAGTAAATTGGTTGACAGATTTTTAAACAGCATAGTCACGCGTGGAAGAGTTAGAGCAATTTACCAAAACAGCAATTACCACCTTTCAAAGACTTGTCTTTTTTAAGTTCCAGTTTGGGTTGGTGTGTTCTGCCTTTCTTTTAGACAAACAAACCGCTCCCATCCTGTTACATATATATATAAATATATATGTGTGCTTCTGCATATCCGCATTTTTTTTCCTGCCCATATACTTCAGTTCTGGAAGGGGTGGTGGTAAAAGTGAGATCTGCCTTTTCAACTCTTTCGGGGAGCACAAGCACTCATTCGTAATCAGCTAAATGGCCTTGGAGCCGACAGTGCTGGGCTGCCCAGGCAGCCCCTGATTCCTCAGAGAAATCATATCGGAAATGCTTTTTCCCAAAAAGTGCATCTTTACATCTTCTGAACACGGAAAACACTGATGCACCCATCGAGAGGCAAGGTGTCACAAATGCGTATTTTGAGTTTTCACAGGCATTTTCTTGGAAGAGTTTCTCCTTGAATGTGTTTTTTGGGTAAAAGCAGATAACTTTTAAAAGTTCTAGAAGACCAATAATCTCACTGAGAGCTAAAATGCTAAATGAGGACTTCATTGCATAAATAAAAAAATCCCCCCAAATAACCAAAATTCTCCAGCACTTATGCTTACTTCCTAAACTTCTGTTTACCATATCACCAGGAGCAATTAAAAAAAAAAAAAAAAGAAAAGAAAGAAAAAAATGAGAGAGATGAAAAAGAGGTGATTTTCTGGAGTTTAGGCATCCCTCTCTGAACTTACAAAAAGAAATGGAAAAAAGATTTTTGTTCAAGACAATGTGTAAATGACACAGGCTGCTAGACATTCAAAGGCTGCTGCTAGGACATTCCAAGGCAGCACACATACATGAGGCAATTAAACACTGAAATTTTAGATTTAAATCCAGTATCTCTTAACTCCTCTCTAAGTTTTAGATTACTTTATGTTTTACATATTTCATCAGTATGATTCCAAATTAATCTGGCTTGTCTCTGCAGAAAGCAATGTATATATTTACAATTCAGGATCATCCAAGAATATAGTGAAGATAGTCTTATGCAAAAAAATATAACCACAGATGGAAAGATATGAAAAAGCTACCTGAAACCTGCTGCTTTTTTCCAACAAACTTATGCTCCCAGTGAAGTCTCCAAACTAATTAGAATTGATTTATTATGGATCAGGTACCTTATCAGGTGAAGAAAGAAATTACCATGGACAGTCAAAGGGTTGAGAGGTCAATACAGAATAGCAAAATCAATTTGCATTGATTAGACAAAAGGTCCATTTTACAGAGCCCAAAGGATTAACTTTAAAGCAAACATCTTTGAACTATAAGGCAGCATTTGTGACTGAGAGGTATAAGCGGTGCAGCATTAGAAAACACTTAAGATATTTAAATAAGAAAATAATGCAAGCAATGGTTTAAGCTATCTGGATGTTTATTTTTTATTATGAATCATCCCAAGGATTACTGTACAATTCACTGGAAAGCCCTATGGAAAGGACGCAATTGTTTCATTTATCCCGTGTCAATCTTCCCCTGAGTGTTACCTCCATTCAGGTGAGGTGACTAAACTGGGGAGAGTCGCAGAGAAGGGAGAAACCCTGTGCAAAGGATCGCACTAATCCTGCTGGTGCTTGTGATGAAATATCTACTTGACAAACGTAGTGTTTTAGCACCAAAACCAGTGAGACTTTTTTTCCCCAGTGAGATCCTGCTGTAGAACAGGTCTGAGACATTAAAAGGACGGAGGCCCTCTCCTGTGGGTCACCCCTTCCTTTTTCTGCGGCACCCAAAGCAGCACGATGCCGCAGGAAAGCCAAGAGAGCACTACTGCCACAAAAAATTGTAAACTCCAGAAACACTTTCTACCTCCTCATTACTTTGTTCCCAAAGTTTATTGCAACAAGACAATACTTCTTTGTCCCGTATCTTGGCTGTTTCTAAATTTTTTTTAAACCTGAAGAAAACTTAAGAATGTGATTGCCGCCTCTGAGCATTTGCCGTGCGCTATCACTTGAAGTGATGTAAATATCAGCATTACTGATGGGCTTCAGAGAAGCCTCCACGTTTGGTACTTTCAGGTCCCAAACCCATCGGGCAGGGAGCCCTTTTCCCCCTCAGCCCCCAGCACTGCTCTTACCTTCAATGGCCAGCATTGCTCTTAGCTCCCGGTTCAGCAGCTCGTAGCGCCTTTCTAGGTCATGTTCCTTTTCCCTAGGCAAGTTGCAAATGTTCATCAATATGTTAATTACTAAATCATTAAACACTTAAAAGCACCTTTAACTTACATTGATTTTAGGACTCGCAACTGACTTTTCTCTTTAACTTTAAGCTACTCCAAACAAATGATACACAAACTTAAAACCTGGCTCAGGTGGCCTATTCAGTAACAAGGCCTTTTCATTTTATGTAAAGTCGGCTTTAATTCTGTCAGTTTAACTCCATTGTGCTACAGGATGCAATTATTTCATATTCATCTCTGGAGCAGCTGTTGTGGAATGTCCAAAGTATAAAATATTCCCCCAGATCTAATGAGCAAATTCCAGCATCAACCTATTCACCAAGATAATGTGACACTGGAAGTATTATTCTATATACATTCTGCCCTCATCAACAATAAAAATTAGACAAGGGATTAGAAAGCTTAATATTTTGAAGGTAAAATCCTCTGTCAAGTTCAGACCCAGCAGGAGATAGGTGAGCAGAGGCTCTTCCCAGGGAAGTATGCAGGCATCTACACTAGGTGGCATTACGGAAAGAAATATCATCAAACTGAAAGAAGCTGGAAGAGAAGCACTCGGGGCAGAACACCTCTAAAAACGAGCAGCGTTTTCTCCCCTCCTCAACACTGCCAGTGAGAAAAAGTTCATTTGTCCTTTGCAGTATCAGTGGTATCACTACATTGTGACTGATTTACTGACATCCCTTCAGCAGCCTGGTGCTGCTGAACTAGAGATGGGATTGAAGATTTCTACAAAGCAGGTAATGACTCGAATTTGTCTCTCTGAATAGACTTCACCTGTCTCATCTGAGGCACAATCCAAATCTATCTGTGCATTTCTAAAATGTATTTTTATTCTACTGCTGGGCCTTTGAAAATGTAACAGTGCTTAATATTTCTTTAATTTCTTTTTTCACAGCTCTGGCTCATCTTGTGTCATTGCACGCTTCTCATTTTCAAGTCTGAAACATGAGAAAAACAAGTTACTCGATGTGTAACACGTCCACACTTTTGAGGGGTTATTTTTGGAGCTTAATGGGAAGAGAGTAAAAAAAGTTTTGCATCTATCTGAAGGGCAAATCATCCTTTCGTAAATATATATGTTCATCTGTACTTACAGAAGGGAAAGCTGGTTCATTCGTCTTATTAAGGCATTCTTCTTATTAACCAGCATGAACCACTCCTGCATCATAGCTTCTTCTTCTTCTGTGTTTCTTCCTGCAATCAAAAGAACTTCATTACTTATGTGGCATTTCACAAATTGAGGTACATATTTCCACTTCAGGTTTCGGAGTATCAGTTGCCAGTATCACTGAGCATGACAAGGCATATTCTCAAATCATAAAAATATCATATGTCTGCAAGTCCTACCCGCTTTATAAAGAAATATTTGAAAGCAGCCATTCTGCTGATACCCTGACCTAAATAAGTACCTTTTAAAAGGACTGTGTATTTTAAATTCTTCCAAATTAACTAGATCACTGCAATGCTTCCAGTAAAAAAAAACCCTTTACTGCCAAAAGATGTCTGGTCATCACCAAACACAAAAACAATCCCTGTGGGCAAGATCCACTCCAGCCGTGCAAACCCAGCACAGTCAGGGTGATGTGGCAGGGATCAAAGCAGCTGCAGAGGAGATGCTAATCCTGAACTCTTGGCCAAGGTGTGGGCACCTGCTCAGCTCCTGTGTTCATGGCCACTCTTCCAGATGAACTGGAAAGAGCTGCTCCTCTCCTCAACCTGCAACCAAAGGGAGCATCTGCACAAAAATAAATAGTCTTGGGATCCAGGTACCCAAGGGTCCCCCCCATGTGTGCATGTATGGACTAGGAGCCCTTTCCCTAGCCCCAGTCCATCCCAGGCAGGATCAGGACTCTCCATAGCCTACTCGCAGGCAGTGCTAAGCTCTACCAGACTCTCTAAGGTCTGACGGGCATCCAGAAGGCTCCTGAGTGTGCTTTCCACGTAGCAGGCCTGCTGAGCCAAATTCCATTCTCTGAGCTCAGGGACGAGGAGAAAGTCCTTTGTGGAGGCTGTGCTTCTGTGGAAACCTGCCATTCTCGTCACTCAAGTTGAGATGAAGAGCAAAGGCTATATTGGTCCTCACTGAATTATGAAAATCACACATTTCAGAGGGTAAAATTAATCTAGGAATAAACATGGAAAAAAGGCAAAGGAGCATGAGCTAGGTCTTGTGAGTTTGTTTCCCAGCTTTGGAACTAATTCTAGTACAATTCTAGTACTAATTCTACTACAAAATTGGAAGAGGATGGGTAGATCTCTGAGTTTAAGCACCTCATGTGCAATATGGGAATGATTACCTGTACTGATCCTGCAAGGGTGCTGAAAGTTAATTCTTTGGTGTTTGTAAAAGGGTTTGAATCTCTGATGCAAAGTCCTGCACACTTGGGGATGCTATCTAATTAACATAAACCATAGGATCCCTTGTTGCAGAGAAGTCATTTCTAGCACGTGGAGCTGGAAAGACATGAGAAAAATATTGTTTTGCTCTAAACCAAAACATTCAATTTCCAGACGGGAATGTTTCAAATGCTTGCACGTACGAGCTCTCCACGTGCACGTTCACACCCCGGTGCCACAGTGGTGTGCAAGCCCAGACCTACGTGGAAAATCACACCCTCACCAGGCTATGAGCCCCTTCTGCCTGCAAGGGAAGGTTTCTAGCCTTCTCTAAACTGTTTGAGTCCCTCTGCCGTGGCCTTTGGGCTTGATGCATCCACACAAGGGAAGGACAAGAAGATGAACAGAGAAGTGGGTCAGCTTGGGGTGGAAGTAGAGGACCCACACAATAAGAAAAAGTTCCAACATTTGGCATACTGTTTTTTCTGATAGTAGACATCCACCCATATCCACTTATCCCCCTGGGAAGTCCCTGGTCGATGAAACTTCCTGGAAGGGTGCTTTTAGGGTTGCAATTTGCTAGCAATGAGACAGGAAGGGCAGAGTATCCCAAAGAACAGATAGACCCACAGCCCTTTTCCAAGCAAAAGCAGCAGGGTCGAGCTCCCGGGGCAATGGAGCAATGAAAGAAGAAATCTGACATGTAGAAATGCTCTCCCCCAAGACCTCCACTTCAGGTTTTGTGCACAAAATATCACACCATGGCATTTACAACAATATTGAGCAGTTCACTACGCTTTGCTGGTAAGTTACAGATCAAAGGCCTTGCTGCTGTACTGGTCCATCTAACAGGGTCTGCTTTTAGAAGTTATTTTATTAGCAAACTTTTGTTGAAATGCACCAAACAATTTAAATTTATTTAGGGGAGAAGTCAAGAAGAAGGGGATAGATTGCTTTTTTATATTTTTTTATCCTTGCAAAATGACTAGTCTATTCTGTAATGCATGAGATTTTTTACAAGCAATGTGGCAAAGTTCTCACAACCAAACATCCCTGGCTATGGTAACATTTCAATCAATTTGTTAGTTTTGGGGTGGACTGGGATGTCTGGCTGAAAGATTATAAATACAAGCCCTTGCTGCATTTAATTTTGCAAGCCTTGAAAAAGAAATGGGAGAGATAAATGTTTCCAAAGTATGTGGCTCAATGGTGGATCTGACTTCGCTGACTTTCATACCATGCAATTTCAGGTTAAGAACATAAACTTAAGATGCAATCTTCCTTTCTATTAATGCATTCCTCCTAAACAGAGTTAGTTGCAACATATAATGAGAAAAGATCTGGGTAAAGCTTGGAGCTGTCGAGTCAGATAGGCACAGGTGTCTATTTTAATAGATCCATGCTGACACCAAAGCACATGCAATATCCATAGAATAGGCTGGTTTAAAAGTGAATTAACAAAGTCTTGATTGTTTTTACAGAATTTTAAATCTGTTTTTGTATTCGCTTTGGACCCATGTGATGCCCTGACACCGGTCATGTGATATCGGCTGCGATAGGCACAAATCCCCGGGCAGCAACAAAAGAAGAAAGAGCAAAAAAGAAAAAGCTGAGAAAAAGCTTGCAATTTGGAAAAAGGCCAATTTTACCCTGGCGAAGGCCTTTTTGATCAGTGAAATGACACATGTGTGCAATATTAATAGTAGTCGATGCTGATATTTTATTTGTCGACCATCAGGTTTTAAATTCTTGTGCACGGAGCTGAAACTAATTTTTCCCAGGCAAGCAAAATAAAGATGAAGTCCCATATATAAGAAATTTAAGTAACTCTTCAGCAAATACACTAGCATTAGAGCATTACTTCATTTTTTTTTACTTGGTGAAAGGATGCACATGAAACACTTTCAACAAAGAAAAACTGAGTGTTCTTACTGCAGCGATACTGCAAGCTAAACTCACATTTACAATTTCTCAATAAAAAAATTAGAGAAAGCCTTTTTTCAACATGGTTTCACTCTGTAAAACCCAAGCTGCTGCTGGGGTGGTTGTTGTTTCCACTTTCCAAGTGTAAAACAAGTATTTAATTGAATTGCTACAAATGCTTGAAAATTTAAATTGGGAAAATATCTGTGTTCTTGGGGAGAAAACCCCCATCAAACTGTACAGATTATTTAAATGAAGCAAAAACCCCATGCTTGAGAACAAATCGATCCCACACATGCAAACCCCTTATCTAAGCCAGTACAAGATGTTGAAAATCTATAAATAGCCCACAGATCTTAAACTTAAATTTTTTCCATAATACATGCATTACACTATTGTTTTTGATAAACAACAACAACAAAACCCTTTTAAAGCTAGTAAGTTGGACCATTACAAATTAATCCTGACTTTAATAACTGGTTAAAGACCCCTTCAGCTTTATAAGTAACAAAAAATATTAAAGCCTGTGATCACAGCGAGCTTTTCTCATTTCTCCTCTAACCATTTGTTATTTAATCCAATACTAGTAATCCAATTTGTCCATCAGACTTTTAAAGGGCAGAATGCAACTTCTCCAGCTTAGACACTTTTCAAAGTACAATATATTTTTCAAATGAATGCTGGATGTTTCATTTTTTCCCCAACTGTTCCTAGCTCTAATGTATGAGGAAAAAAAGAACAAGATGAACATTGTTCGTACTGATTAAGTAAGAGCTCATTAAAGAGCTGTCAGTGCTGTACTTTGAATATGCATGAAGCATATAATCAGATCTAGTACCGTCACTAGAGGAGAATACGGTAAGTACAAAGGATTGATTTAATTACTTAGAGTGGGCTGTGGTGGTAAAGCAGTCTTGTTAGCGCAGAAAGAAAAGGAGGTTGTATTCTGGCACGGTTAGGGGAAAAAGGCAGTTTTAGCTTCTGCCACAATACCTAATCTCAGGATAAAGCACTTTACATTGTAGCTTAAAATGAAGACTGCCAGTTTTCTAAAAAGACCAGAATTCATCTTATCTTGTTTAACCTCATCTGGTTAACTATCTAGCAGAACATATTTATTCTCTTTAACACGTAATTATGCTTATACCTTTTTATCCTATAGTTCAATAATGACTTCTGAAAACAGTCTTCAAATAAGAGCGGGTAGTGCTGCAAACATCATATGCATGCAAACTGCTCGGTAAGAGATTTGAAAAATGCAGCAACAGAAACTCAGATGAAACAGTGAGTACACGCGCCTTTATGTGAAAAGTCAATACAGTTTTTAATGTCGGACTTTAACCTGAGGAGGCTTCTGGCAGGGTTTCTCTCATTTATTTTCTTTTTCCCCCTCTTCCTTTCTGCCTTCCCCCCCACCTCATTCCTTTCTCTTCTCTTCTTTTTTTTTTCTTTTTTTTTTTTTTTAATTAATTCATTCTTGTTTTATTCTTCCTGTAGGAATCCAAGGGAATTCTCTCACATCAACTCCCAGTGCCATTTTCTAATTTCATTGTCTGGCTTGAGTGGTGAAGGATGCGTGCTCTATTCTTCTCTTCACTTGACATCTACCAGAACCCTCCTCAATGATTAGGAATGAGCCCAACACCAAGCCTCAAATAGCACAAGACATTAAATTCTGCCCTCAGATACGAGAAACTCCTACTGCCTTCTGAGTCGCGATTCCAAGCTGTAATAGCTCCTGCTCAGGATTCAACAGAGGCTGCAGCATAAGGTTTGGTAATTTTGTCCCTTACTGGAACAAATTTTAGAGATAGCCAAAGTACTGATAGTGAGAATTTTAATGATAGCCAAGGAAAAAAAAAACCCTAACCACAACCCCAAATCCCTTTCCCTTCTCCTGTGGCTCATCGCACATATTCCCGATTGTTATTTGAAATCAACTTGAGTCAATTTTCTTCTACAATCCTTAAGAAGCACGGTAACAAACACATTACCCTTTTTTGAGAACAATATAAGCAACTGGCTTATTTTAATGTTGTACAGCTTCCTGGCAGACTTTTACAGACACAGCTGCCTTCATACTCTTCTGGATTTACAAATGGATTTTTGTTTACACTGTAAGCTAATTATTTCTTAAATTATTTAAATAAGAAGCATCTTGACAAATGTCTCTTCTGAATCAATTTGAAAGAGCAATTTTTTTTCCCTTTCCTGCTGAAAGTACTTTCAAACTCAGCCAGCTAACAGTGTATGCATGTACCATTAGACCCATTATTTTTAAGCCGTTTGGGCAGCTAGACATCAGATAAACCCAATATGGATTAACATAGTAAACCTGTACATTGCTAAGAAAACAGAGAAGAAAGTGCTACAAAACACTGAAAATACCACTTAAAAGGAAGAAAAAGCAACAACATGCAGGGACAAGATTAGTTTACAGTGTAAATGGATGAATACAGTAACTCCTCTACACTTTATACCATCATAAATCTGTCAAGATAAGACAATAGATTAATATTTTTTAAAAAATCCTTACATGTAAATGTATTTAGCGTTGTGCAAAAATGAATTACAACTTGTAGAAGATAAATAATGAAGGGTTTACATCAGAATCCCAAACCAGCCCATTCAGTCTGGCAAGAAATAACAGGTTTACAGAAATCACTCTATACACTGACTCAAGCAGTAATTGTTTTTAAATTTTATTTGCACTGTGTGCAGTGTGTATGCCATGGTGTCATGGTTAAACACAGAAACCTTCCCATGTCTCCCCATTTACCTCAACAGAACTACATGAAAAACAACCTACTTAAGACAGAGCCCATTCTTCATCCATTTGCTGATGTTTACACACAGTTTTAAAATAGAATAGAAGAAGCTTTCTTCACTCAACACACTTGGGTGAAGAGGCCAGCAGGAGAATGCCAGTGCATGGGAACTGGAGCGGGGCAAATAACAACAAAAACTGGCCGACTTTGCTCTGCTCCTCTTTCTGGGCTATTTCGTAGTTGACAGAAGCTTGGTGACTACTGAGAGCTGTTCAAATGCCAGTGAATTCCACAAATTTAACAGGAAGGTCTTTTGAAAACATACCCCACTGTCTTTATTTGTCTGCTTAAAAAAAAAAAAAACAAACAACTTGCATTCACCCAATCATAGGGACGAGTTTTTACAAGTTTCTGTATTAGGAGCAAATGGACAGATTGGCTTGTTTACCTGAAGGAGAACATGAATGGCAAATAAAGAATAGTTCTAGGATGTGTCTCATCTTGTCTCGTAAGAACCTGGGGAAATTCACTGAAATTGAAGGTGGTGTGTTTAAAACCGATAAAAAGAATGATCTTTCCTCAAAGCCTCATCATTTACTGGGAGAACTCGTCGCCACAAGGCAATGTTGAAACTAAGAGCTCAGCAAGAATTAAAACCAGGTTGAATGTTGAATATGGAAAGGCAAAGCTGTAGCAATAAATATTCAAATAAACAAACAAAAAACCACAGGAGGCAGGAACTGGATGCTCCTGCTTTAGGACATGAGCTAACCTTTAATTTTTAGAGGTTAAATTAAATGTTCCCTGGGGCCAGGTTAGCCTGTAACTGGCCCCTGCACAAATTCTTGCCCCTGCCTGGGTTCAACCCATACCTGTCCCACTCCAGTAGAGTATTCTGGACCAGACTGCAGGGCTGATCTGCTGTGCCCATTACAGTGCTACTGAAAGGAAACATGGGAAGGGACGAGAAACAACGCCGGGTGTTTTAGCTGACCAACCTCACATTGCTAACAAAGGCTGGTGGAAGGTCTCAAACGCTTCCAAGTCAGCAGCAGACTTCCCACTGATTTTAATAGTCTTCTCATCTTGCACACTGTGAATGGCTTATGCACAGACGAGCTCTTGTTTTTAATGTGAGTTCTTGAATTTAACAAATACTTCAGCGGAAAAGCCTATATTCACAACAGATATTCTTCGTAAAGGAGAGTTACACAAGACCTACTGCAAAATGCCTCTGACACAAGTGAAAGATACAGTTTAGAAAATTTTTAAATGACCAGTGGTCCACAGTTTTTCACTGAGCGAAACTGAGGCATCCTGAAAGAGCCCTCTTTTTTTTTTTAAAAAAAAAATCCCCCTCCCCTGCTTTCAGAGGGCTACCTTTGGTGGAAATACTCAGAATTTTGGATAAAATATTTTTTCCAAGTGCTCAGTGAGCTTCAAGCTTCCCCGCTGAGATTACCACACCCAGCTTCCTTTCAGCATACTTCCTCCTTTCAGCGCAGGAAGACCTCCTCAGTTATTAAACCCACTGAAAATGAACAAGGAGAGCCACCAACTAATAAACAGGTGGGACTGTTGTTTAGATGACACTGCAGAAGTGCTGGCTAGCAGATGAAACCCTAGCACAAGTTTTTGAGTCCGAGCTGGATGGGAAAACGCCTAAGGAACATTAGAAAGGCAAATTCATGGCCACTAACTTGCTGTCTGAGAGCAGTTGAGAAGGAGACATTGATGTCCACACAATGCAGTCTCATAAAGGTAGGAATCGACTGCCAAGAATCTGCCAGGCAGAGTTACATTGCAGTGCATTGTCTGACTCCATTTCAGCCCCCAAAAGTACTGTAACCCTAATGAAATGGGAGCTGCCACCAAGGAAATGCCTTTATCACAGGCACACATCACATTAGTTTAATATCAAGCAGGAAACTTATAATTTCTTTGGTTTCTGAAACATTCAAAAAACCAGAGAGGCTATTTAAAATTTTGAGAGCTGTGTAAACAGAAGGTCAGGGTTCTGACCACATCTTGACGCGTGCGGGGATTTATTTACCTGTAGTGGGACTGACTCACAGGAAGACAAACATTTGTGGCCTGCAATCTGGGCAGCCTAAAATTATCACAGGACTGAAACTTCCACAAAAGACAAATTGTAGAAGACAAAATCCACAAAGACCACTGATTTTCTCTACATGACGACTCAACACAGCGGACAGTAGAAAATAACAGAACATCAACTGAAACAGAATGCCTGGGCCAGATAAAGATTATGAATATATTTTAAATATGGGACCATCAACCCAGACCAAGAAATTCTGTTCCCCAAAATTCAGGCAACAAGAGGTAAAATTCAACACTTGGAGATTCCTGTAAGAAAGTGATGCCTCGAGGAAAGTGCCTGCTGGGAATCCTGGCACTGAGTAAAACCAATGCTTGTGCTTTATCACCCTCTGGTATTCTTTGTACTTAAATTTTCTCCCATAGCACAATTTCAGAAGAAACTTCAGCACAGGAAAACATGCACTATTAACTGATAAACTTTCAAAACAATGGAAAAAACAGTAGATCATGCTTGGAAATCCACCAAGAAAGGGATAATAACCTGGCAGATGAATTATTTCACTTGCATATTTATAAGTAGAGTTGGATGCTTTGTTAGGAGTGGTAGTAATTTCTCTATGGCTTGTAGCTACTCCTTAGAGCAGTTCACACTACCTGTTGACGTGGCAAGTGATGGCTGGGTAACATTCATAAGTGAGAGGCCATTTACCTAAAAGTCATAGGAGTGTGCTCTATTAGGCAGCATATTATTCCATTTTTACCAAATGTTGCCTTACTTTCTTCAGAACATATTATCCTGGAGCTGGAAAAGGGTGGTGGACATTATAAAATTACTTCTTTGATGGACAGGGCTGCATTTAACCCAAGCAACTTCCTGAAGTGAGATGATAGTTGGCAGTGAATGTGACCTTGTATCCGTGTTAATGAAAATGTGTACTCCTACTGGGAGTTGGCACGTTTGTACTTCTGGGATCCAAAGCTTCCCGGGGCTAACTGGGTGCGTTCAGCTACACTGAGGTGCCCCAAGGCCCCACAGCTTCCAGTTTTGACAGAAAAGGTGTTTTTGATGGCAAATGGGAGAAAACCAAGAAAGAATAACAGTGGTCTCAGCAGACTGCAGTGGCACTGTGGGCCAGGAGCCTCGGGGTGACCAAAGGGCCTTTCTCCTCGCCTTGCGGCAGACACTGATTGTAGAGAAAGCTAACTCCGGGCACAAAGCCAAGGACTATGGCTACCACATGAAAGAGCATTTATACTGCAACACCACAAAGAAAGATGGAAATCAGTTAAAAGAAGCAAGTGTCTGTTGGGTCTTGTAAGGCTTTTGGAAGGCTTGCAAGTCTATTCATAGTGCCTAGGGCTCTCCCAGAGCAGTCTCCTGCTATGCGGGCAGCGCTCTACTTGGACTCTCTTCTTCAAGCTGGCTTCAACCTGTTGACAGGTTCTTTGAAGGCAATGATGAGGCTACAAAAGCCAGGGAAGTGCATGGAGAGGAGGCTGACTTATCGCTCAGTCCCTCCAGCCAATGGGATTGTGTGTTACTTAGAGAAAAAAATAAATATGGTCACTGCTGCTGCTGCTGAGACGCTTTAATGATTTAATGAATTTGGCCTGGGAAGCTGAACACGCACGCTGCCCACATTTGGTCTTGGAAAGGTCACCTCCTTTGAACTTTTGCCTACCAATGCTCAGACCTAAGACGGAAGAGATGCAGTGAATTAGAGAGTCAGAAACATGAACTCTGGGGTTTGTTTTGCGGAAGCTTCTCAGCTGTAGAAACACTGGATATTTGGAAAAATATGGCCAGACGGTCTTCCTTTACCAAAAGTAAGTTTGCTTTGCAGGAACTGTTAATGGGAAGAGATGGATGGATATTAGAAAGAGTTTGCCAGTAAGACTCTGTGGAGGCAACGTGACAGAAAGGGACACTGGAGAGAGGTTGACAAGCCTCAAGAACCCAAGATGTTCTCAATCACTCATAAGATGCATGATTCTGGCAACTACAAAATGCATACTTGGGCAGAAATTTGTATATGTGTTTGTGATCTGGGCCCTGAAGACTCCAGACAGAAAATCAGCTCACTGGTGTGCCAGTTTATTGGCATTAACAAACTCTCATGAACGGCTTTGCACTGCATGTCTGAGCAGGCATCTCTGCAGAGCTCTGCGGGCCCCAGGTCACCCAGGCCACACTTGGCTGCAGCAGAGAAGCACCGTGACCACATTGTGAACGAGACCTTGATCATAGTGTCATTGCACTTCTTTCACCCAGGGTTTTGGTAGCTGTCAAAACTCCCATTACCACAACCCTGGCAGCAAGTTAACATTTCTACACAATGGAGAGAGACGCAACTCAACAAATGCTTTAGAATATTGCTTTGCTTCCAAAACAAGCAGTAACTACCAAAGTATACTTTTGTGAACTGTTATCATGTTAGAGTAAAAATGTTTTACTCATGTCAAAAAACTTTCCTTCCACCCAACACAAATTGCTATCAATAATATCCTTTCAGCTTCCTGATTGTTAGGTATTTCCACTAGGGAAGGTTCCAGCAGGGGCCCAAACCAGTATCATATATGTATCATTCACATATCTAAATGTCTTTGAAATGCTTTCACTCACCTTTTACACTAAATGTAAAAAGCTAGGTAGCAAAAACGTTGTTTTCAATAACACTTTTAAATTTTCTATATTGCCAGGAAGGCTCTTGTTACACTGTCCTTCCTCTTGCTCTGCCTTGAGATGTGCATCTTTGTCTTTCACAACATGGTTGGTCAGCTCATTACCATCTCGTGGTTTGGCAAGTTCTCAGTTCACCTGAGATTAATCATTCTGAGCTAAGCAAAAAAACAGTGCAGGAAAGCAAGGCTGACAAACTGCTATAAAACTTATGGTGTTATTTATTCATTCTTCCTCATTTAGGCAAGATACGAAATACATGAGAAGACCATGATTTTCTTTTTCGCCTTATGTACATGCACAGATATTTTTCATACTGTCTGCTTGCGAGCTTGAAGAGCTAGCAAAACCAATTTTTAAATTCATCTCTCAGGCAAAACTGAACATTCATCATTTTCCTCCCCAAGCCTTGACACTGGTGAATACAAATCTGCATTTACTTTTGGGAATTCCAAGGAGAATTGTGAATTCAATTGTTTTTGAAAGAGGAAATTTGGCTTAGGGAATAGGATGCTCACCCCTCCCTACTCTAGCGTGGATTTCTCTTGCAGACTGGGTGACTCCAGTAAGGAGCATTCAAGATGGTATAATGCAGGCTGGTAAATACAGCACGGTAATCAGGGTTGTGAAGGTGCAGAGCATAGAAGGGATTTATTTTTGATAGTGAATCCATGCACATATACATCATCAAGCCCCCATTGAGAAGCAGACCACTCCAAGTGATTAATACAGCTAAAGAGGGCAAATAAGAGATCAATGACAAAAATCACCTGGTTAAAAAAAAAAAAAGTAGAAGGTGTTGCATTAAAAGGGCTTTTACTTTGCATGCGAAACAATACCGAGAAACCTGTATTTTAGCACTTGTGCTCAACAAGCACTCTAAAGTATGTCGGGATGAGAACAGAAACCCATCCTTTCTAATAATCTTGTGACAAAAGCTAAAAGACATCATCCTATTAACTAGTGATCTCAACTGCTAATGCGGAGTACTTCCTGGTGTCTTTTATGTAGAATGCCGCTATTAAAAAACCACTAAACATTCACTGTGAACAACACAGAATCATTCATCTTTTATCAGCATCTCTTGTTAGAGGAGTATGAGAGGGGCTGAAGGTGTCATTGATATTATAGAGCGGAAATTAATCAGAAATTTTTCTCATATTTTCCTCATCACACTCATTTACTTTTGTACAAATTTCCCCCTGTTAAAAAGTTCATACCCAGCCCCCTGTTGTACGCTTTTAAGTTGAGAATATTCAACGAGTGCGTCAACTGAAAGGCACCAGGTCCCAACACAAAAAGCATTCGAAATTCTCATTTAGTTGTCTTTATTTTGCTAGCGCCATGTGGTCCTTGAAGATGTAGAAAACACGGGAAGCCGAGTAAAGATCAGAGCAAGCTCATTAGCATTCTGACAAAATTGGAGTGGTGGAGATGTATAGTTTGCCTAGTTTGTCGTTTTGAAAGCTACCGGTGGTAAGCTTTCTATTTCATTGTGCTTTTGTCTTTTTTTGGGGTTTTCAACGCAGCAGGGTGGTTGTTAGCCTAGGTTTTCACAGTGCATTGTGGGAACCTTGCCTCACATTCAGCCTATATAGTATCATTTGAGTTCAAGTAAAAAAAAAAAAAAAGTAATTTTTTTTCCTATTTATTTCATAATCACCTATGCTAATGCATAATTGTCATCTGGCTGTCAAAGCCCATCCTGCCCGACACCTGGTTTATAAAGTTAAAAGACCCCCAAAGCCCCCCAGAATTGCCAAATAAAATAAAAGTCTGAGCTGTATTTAAAAATAAAACCTTTTAAACATGTTCCCAGTTTTCTTCAAAAGACAAGATAAGAAGAAATTAATTTAAATTCCACTGTTTACAATAAACTAGAAATGAATTTGAGACAGATCCAGTTGATTAGAATTCAAAAGAGACTCTGCAAAAGAGGCTCAATTCTATTTCAGAGCCTCTCGAAGGAAAGATGGGTTTATGCTCCAGAATTATGTAAATAATGAATTACCTCTTAGAAGACCTATAGAAGTTATTACTGTGGACATTTTTTTTATTATTTTTTTTAAACATAAGGCTCACTTTGAAGGGCTAAAAGGGCTACATTAATGCTGCTATTCGACATGAACGTTTCCAAGTTGCAATGAAATGGATAAAGGTCTTTTTGGATGAATTTATCTGCTAAATCCTTGTGGTTGCCCTCCTATCTCGGATGATGACCCAAAAGAATGTCAACAGCTCATTTCCCAGAGAGCTGGGAAGAGTCACTACACAAGCCATAATCTGCACGTTCTCAAAGAACCGTTTCAAACATTACATTTCACAAGCTGTTTAAAGAGATTTTTTTTCCCCCCTCTCATCTCCACTATCCTACCAGTACTTTGGACATCAGTGCCTTGGAAATGAGTGCTTTAACAAAGTTGAAACGTGAGTTTTTACGTATTGTGTTGGTGGGTCGGGCATACAACGCTCGCGCTCGTACACGCACTGTGCAACATGTGAGTGTCCGCGGGTTCCCATATGCTTCCCATCCACATCACCAAATTCCAGCCACGCTATGGCAGGGACAAGGAAATACTAGGACTGAAAATATATCAAGTCATCCCTAATCTACCCCTCAGATTTTTTTTCTTCTAATATAATGTGTGCCAGGCTGCCAAATCACAGATATCCTTTTAGCAGGAAAGGGTAAAACCCAGCTTGGAAGGAGACACAATGGATCTAGGTTTGGAATACAGCAAATTTCACAATGGAATGTGGACTCAAGATTTCTTTACTTAGCAAAGGGGAAAGGATAAATATTAAGGGAAAGAGCTGCTTTATAGAAAACCTTCAAAATTCTTTGTTTTCGTTATGCATTTGGGCAGCATCATTATCTCTACCGCCAAAACAGACTGAGAGCTGCAGACAGCCTCTGCTGAGCAAGAAAAGTAAATTGTCAGGCCAGAGAGGTCTTTAAAAAACAAACAAACAAAAAAGTACAAGAAGGTAACTGCCTGAATACAGAAACCTCTGAGATTCCCATGTGGATTGACAGATCAAAATTTTTCCATCATATTTATAATCTAATTTCACTCTATGCCTCTCATTTCACTCACGTGAAATACAAGAAATTTCATCACAGGAGATGTTGCTACAGTTGAGCTACACGAGAAACTATAATCCCTCCCCAAGTAAAAAAACCACCCTAACCCTGAGAATTAAATAGCAGTTTTACTCTAAACTTAATAAAAGGCAGAATTTTGTCAGCTGCAAGATGCCACCTGTATTTCAAATCTCCTTTTAAAGACTCAGTTCCTTTTCACTTGGGTTCCAACTCCCAGCAGAGGCAAATAACCTGGAGACTGTTATCTGCATGACAGTAAGGGCGACCGAATTATTTTTCTATACTTTGCCATGTGCTTATAGCTGCAAAATTATTTATCTCCTTCACTGCATTCTACTACGAAAGTTTCCTCCAGAAGAATCGCCGGGACCAGCCATATCAAATTAGAGGGCAGTCAGGAGTGTCTAAGTCCAGCTTTAAAACAAATATCATAACAATTACTTAGCCATATGGAAAATAGGGTATGTCTTTCCTGAAAGCTTTTATATATTTTCTATCTCAAATTTCAACTTCATTAGAAACTATTTCTGACTAGCAAGCTGCAAGATTGCTAAATATCTAACTGTTAACCCACCATGAAGAAAGAGACTCTTTTGAATGGCAGAAGTTTTCCAAGATGCAAATGAACAATAATCTAATTTTGAGAGTAAATTAACTGAAGGATTCATTTTAATATGTTTTGAAGTCTCCAAAATGAAGTGGCAGTTGCAGGCTCTGCAATACACACACATATACGTGCATCCATGCTCATGTACATAGACTAACACAGCACCCCCACTGCACCCAGCTTCCATCCTCAGGAGAACTCACATTGTATTTATGTTTAGGTTCTTATGACTTAAAGGCCAGATGTTTCACAAATGACCAACAATTGGAGGTTAGAATAAATTAATGACTGATTTCTGAGCTTTGATGGAATTAAGCATACTTCTTTTCTCAATGTGCCATGTGAATGTTTGCCCGTTAAACTTTTTTTTTTTTTTTTTTTTGACAAGTGAGGCCACCCGGCAGAAAACAACTGATGCAAAACCCAGGAGTAATCCCTCTGTTTAGTTCAACACTGTGGTTAGCCTTAACACTGCCTCTATTATCCAATGGATTTAGAGAAACTTTCATTTATTTGTTGGCCTCAGTCTTCCAACTTTGTTGCCTTCTTTAAAGGACCCAAGACCCATTCCTATGTAAATACATTTGCATAGGGCCACAATGAAACTTTCTGGGGCTGGGATTAAACTTGCAGAACTAGATAGCTGTGCTGCGCATATTTGTGATCTTCATGTAAGTACTTTCCCAAATACATATAAGCGAATGAAGCTGATGTCCACTCTGGCTACAGGAATGCCTGGAGTTTAAAAGAAATGCTCCATCGCAAACTATGGACCAAAGCCCTGAAGGCTGAAGTGAGCGGCAGAAACAGCACCCAAATGTGGAAGTACAATATACAGAAAACGAACAAAAAGCCCTCTTCAATTAGGAGCTGCTAATATCAGCACATTACTTGCTGCAAAATGTCCTCTTCTCTCCCAGCTTGCTCTGGTAGGACAAGAGGATCCCTGGTGTAAAAGTAATGATTCACAGCCACTTGCATTTCCCCTTTTTTTCTTGCTGCCTCTGTTTACACAGAGTACCTAGGGTATAGCGTATTATTATAAACTGTACTCAATCCAGCCTTCTTCCAGCCAAGGCAAATATCAAGCTTTGCATCCAGCAAGTCTATTAGGAAACAGCACCAGGATTAATCCCTGCAATTACCACCCTCAAAAAATGCTAGTGGACACTCCATGCGATTTTGCCATTCCCACACACAAAATGCCAGTACCTTAAAGGTTTATGTTCTGTCAGGGAGGCTCAATGGACCTAAAGCACAGTTAAGGAGTGGTTTTGTAATTTCACTGGCTCTGATGACTGTGGGCCAGGAATTGCAACTGAATATATTCTTTTGGTATGCATTTAAAGAGATAACACCTTCTTCCAGGGCTCACCGAACACAGATATGTAATTCCTTGTTTTGCCATGCATTTTGTTTTAATCTAGCCTAAAAAGCTTTGTAAAACTAACTTCAAAAAATCATTACTATAGCATTATTCAAGTACACAACTACAATGATTAAAAAAATGAAACCAAACATCTCAAATTTAATCACACACAAAAATACATTAGCCACTAGAAAATGACTTCCATAACCAGCAGGACGTTAATGAAGACACTGTCACAAATCATAACCCAGTTCTGATTTACACTGTATTTTCCTTATTCCTGACTGTATGGTGAGCCTCTGCTGCCCCATGTAAATACCATATACAAACCCAATTTCTCTCGTTGGACTAAGCACATCAATACAAAAGCAAATGAACTACCAAAGTGCCCTAATTAACAATTTTGCAAGTGAATGCAGACATCAGTGCCACACTGCAGCCATTAAAGTCTATCCCTTGCCATATCTGTTTCTGTTAACATTTCAATAGACCAATTAAATGACCTTTCCCCCCTCAAACTCAATTAAGCTATTTGAACATCAATTGATAACTTACCATGTATTTATGCAAAATGTGCAAGCAAGAGATTCATTTTTTTCAATCCTAATGATGTTTTGAAGAAGAGAAAACTATCTTAACTATCCTGTCCTGGTATTCCATGGAGAGGGGGGCAGGGATGGGATTGCCTCCCAGGGGAGCCTGGTGGGCACGGTGGCATTGTGGCAGGCAGTTTGGAGAAAGCAGGTGTGAGGCAGATATTCTTCTTCCCTGCCATTTGGTCCCTACCAGGCAGCTGTCTTGGGAGGCCAAAAGAAAGCGGAGACAGCCATCTCTTTCAGCTTGTTGGAGTATCACGTCGCTGGGTCACAGCCAGCACACTGGTAGGTGGCACAGGGTCACATCAGCCAACTTGCAGATATCCAGAGCTCTTTCTTTTTTTTCCTCTGTTTCCCCCTGTTTTTATTTTTGCCTCGAGTTCTTACCTCTCGTTGTGCAGTGGAAAGGGGTGCCCAACACACACACACCTTTCCAGCATCCCAGAGTAGGTGTGACATTTGACTGGAGCCTGCCCGCCCCATGTTAAAAGAGGTGATTTGCTGACATTTGCATTTTCCCAAGGGGCTCCGTACACCATGGATCTGTTTGCCACAAATTCAGGAGACTTGAGCAGAGGGCGGTCAATGTGTTCTGTTTAAGAGCTGGCCTTTGCTCCTCCGCACAGGTAAACAGTTCCCCCCAGGCTTGGTAGATAGGGACAGAAAGCTAGGGGGATTTATTTAAAATAAAGCCACCTCAGTCTAAGAAAGAAGTGTTTCGATGCTGCTGTTGCTGCAACTAATTTTAGGTGAGAAACATAAATTTTTTGGCTTCAAAAAAGGACAATGACAGATCTTCCAGGAAAAATAGGAAATGAGAATTTGTGTAGAACATTCAGAAAAAATGTTTGTAAGTACGTATTACCTCTCAGTAGACTTCTTTTAGATCAAAAAACTCCTCTAATTTTAAACTAAGAAGAAATCAAGCAGAAAACACAGAAGTGGAGGGGAGGAAGGTATAAATTGTTTAGCCTTCCTTATGTCTGGGAAAAAAAAAGTTGTACCTGAGCAAATTTTAAAAAAAAAACAACAAAACCACTAAGCCCCAAAAGTAATCTTTCTTAAATTAAAACAAAACAAAAAAAGTAAAAAGAAACCACTTTGAAGACGGGTAGGAGAGAAATTGAAGATCCAACTCTAACAATTCTATTTGAAGTTTTAGTTTGAATCCCTTTAAAAAAAATTCTAGTGGCACCCTGGGATAGTTCAACAAAGGCCTGGTTTCTGGGAAAAAAAGCATTGTCCCTTTCAGAATGTTAATCTGGTATATCACTTGCTACTACACCCCAGCATGTACTTTTGCTCATATCAACAATTAAAAGAATACATTTATTAAATAGTCTTATCACTGGATGTTATAACTTGTAATTCATGCTAACTAGATAACCAAAGTAAATTTTATTTAAATTCTCATTTCTTTGTGAAACTTTGTAGATGGTGCATATCTCATGATTAACGGACAACGTCTAAAGCATCCCGTCCTCTAATCTTCCTAAAATCCCTTTTCATCCGATTGTTTAAGACTGCTTGAAAGGCTAACACCAAGTCTAAGACTACTGCACATTTGGGGGAGGGGAGCCTCTGTAGGTTAGCTAATTAAACTGTTTGTCTTCTGAAACATTTAACTGGCTTTAGAGATTATTCTAATTAAGAATGATGTTAGATGTATTTTTTAATGTAGCTATTAAAATTAATCATAATCCAGCAATCTCATGTGCTGAACTATGTAAATAGAGATGTGCTTGAAATCCTGCTGCAGTTTCTTTATTTGGGAGTTGATCATTATGGATTCTACAAAGCACACATCAGCATCAACCTAATTTTTAATTAAGAATGCCTTGTGAAACTCTAACTTTTACTCCGTATTTATGAAAGGTAAACAACTGACCTCAGCAGGGGCAGACTCCAGTATTTCCCAAGCAGTACAGCTACGAGGGGGGATATGAGCTCTCATTCATACTGTACATCTTTTTCTTTCTACTTCGCAGACTGTGTATTCAATTGAAGTGAAGGAAACCCATTAATTTTGGAAGGTCTGCAACTTGGCAATTGCAACGTCTCGTGCTTTTCTTTACTAGACATACAGCAGAGCTCTCACAAATATTGCTGGCAAGAAATTTTAAAAACAGACCACATAAAAAAGTTGGCATTCAAACAGAAAGAACGGCTGGGGCTAGAAGCCAATATGTAAATTGGTTAGTTAAAAAAAAAAATCTAGTATGATTTTCTCCTTAAATAATTAAGAAAAGAAAACCAAAACAACAGAGAGAAACAAATGAATTATGACTGCAGTACACACAACAGGCAGCCTCTATCAGAACTCAGAAGGGTATTATACTCTAAACACTTTTTCTTCCCTTACTGCTGAAAGATTAATACTGGTTATCCCATTAAAGTTGGTAAAATGCCATTCTTGTGTCTTAAAGCTCTAGCATTGGAGGTCAAGAAGTGTATGCTGCTTCTTACAAGGCTAGTGTGGATGTAATCTTCCCAAAGTTACAATAATTAATGTTAAGCTTCTTTAGCAATACGTTTCTGAAAGAACTTGCCTGATAATATACTTAGAGCCTGGCTAGCTGTTTGTGTTTCTGAGCAAGAAATGTATTCTATGCTGCTCACGTACTTCAGCTTAAATCTTTAGTCAAACTAGGGTGATGATGAGCAGTTTGACTTGTAAGTAGAAATAATATTTAAATTCTCAAAGGTGAAACATTTTGGGTGTAGGGAAATCAGGGGGCACAGATCCTACTTCCGAATGTTTCTCATCACTAAGCTGATGGAGATGCAGTCTGCACAGCCAAACAGGTCTATTTTAGGATACCCATCCCCTAAGAAATATAAACATATTGTACAGGTGCAATATATTTCTTAGTAGGCAATCTACAGCAATTGCAAAAGAGCTGACACTGGAGGTCTGCTCGCAGCCCATACATTACTATTGAGTACAAGAGCCCTCCTCCTGAAAGTGTCCCCACATGCTCCAGCTCGGAAGCTGTGGTTATGAATTAAAACAGGGAGTGTAAGATTAGATCTCCTCCTGCTCTAAAACTGAGGTAACTTAATTTATTTCATGTGAGCTACCTCTGTTGCTCCCATCTCAGGATTTGGCCCTTTCTGTTTGCATGAACAGCCTGTGTGGTAGCAGTATTTCCGAGTCATCCCACAAATAAAGGAAATTTTTTTTTTTTCTGAATGCATGCACTTTGCTGCAGCATATTTGAATACCACCTTGATGTTTTGCACTTCTACTTGCTGGAAAATTTAATTGACAAACACATCTCCCAGGTTAAAAAACTGAAAGCCATTTCTGTGAGTACAGTTGGGAATGAGTGGCCCAGGGAAGCCAGAGCAGTGATGCAGTCACCGAAAGGAAGAGAGAATCTCATCTGTATCTTTGTTTTCGTCTAGGGCAGAAAAAGAACCCTGATGATACATACATGTTTATCTATTTGGTTCCATTTTCAGCCCTGTGAATGCATGCTTTATCTCTGGGCATAACAGCCTGTTCTGGTAGAAGTTCTTTTTGTCTTTCTATGCAGATTTTAATGCAACAGCATAGGTAGAAAATTCACTCTTGAATGAGTTCACAAGGGAAAATTATGCAAAGAGGTTACTAATCAGTCAATGACCGATCCTTTGAGGCAATACAGTAGACACAGGAATATCCAAAACAAGTCACCCTTATGCATTATAATTACAAGCAATAGGCACAGAGACTGATTCTGTTAACCTGACAGAGAGTTCATTCTTCATGATTCAAATAGGTGAGAGAAAGCAAAAAAAAAAAAAACCATCCTGAAGCACAAAGCAACTTAGACAGTTTACTGGCAACTTGACCCTGAGACGGTTCCAAAAACCAGTTTCACAGACACGAGCGTGCTTAACAATGGTTTCAGTCAGCCAGCCCTGAAGCTGTCCAAAGAACCAGCCAGATACTGCTGCTGCCCAAGAAAAAAATATATTCTAGACCTGGCTTCCAGATAATATAGCTGTAAGGCACAGGCTCACCACAGCTGTTGACTACGATGAAGATGAGTGAGATAGAGGTCCTGATACCACTACCTGATGGTCAGCCAGCACCTTTTGTCTCCCCTTCTTTTCTGTATGTGCTCTGATAGAAACTGTGCATTTTATGCCTCAAAAGCTACACAGCCAGACAAGCAGAAAGCTGTGTTATTTCTTATTATCTGATGCTAGACAACTTGTACGGTTTAATTAAATATGTACTTGGGGACTGTAACATACCATTATATATGTGCCCTGGACTGCTATTAAAATAAAATACAGCATATATGTCCATACACAACTTTGTGTAATACATAAATGCTATCACTTTAAAACCTTTTGCATACGTCCGTTTTATTTTATATGTCTAAAAGGAAGAGCATTTCTCCTGGGACCCAAGTTTTAGTGTCCTGAC